>JAHDVE020009352.1:0-54181 GCA_022606495.2 Halesus radiatus
CCTGACGTCTGTGTTCCAATAATTGCATTTTATAAGTTATAATTAAAGGAATCTTTCAAACGAACCAGTCATCTCTGCACAGAATCAAGGATTTTCTTTTGGTGTTTTGGGGTTCCAGAGGAGAGTGGTTGCCAAATTCCAAAATTCCGCAGTGGGGCCTACTTGCCACTTTGACAGCATTATCAGTTGTGTACCGTTAAAGTATCTACGGGTCCTGTTTAGCACGCCCAGCTTCTCAGAAGCTAACTTAACTCTGGCTTCGATATAGCCTCCATAACTGAGCTGGTTACATGAAACATGTCAATGGAAGGCTTGTTGAAAAAATTGCTAATAGAACGCATTTTATAACGATTTGAAAAAAAAATCGTGTGGATAGATAGATTCTACTATGACTACGAAAACGTTATTTAAAAAAAATAGAATCTTATGGTTTTTTAATAATAAAATAATCAAATTCGGTTTTCTTATCTTTATTTATTTTTACCGAATTCCACATTATTATTTTTTTAAATATGACAACACTGAGATCGCCGCTGACTCTTAAAGTTTTATAACATAGATCTAGTTGGAGCCGAAAATAGAAATATCAAAACAAAACAATACGATTTTATATTCTATTCCATAAATATAGATAATTACATTATCTTCCATCAATTATTTAGGCAATAAAAAAAAATTGTCACGCGTTTTGTCAGGTAAATAAAATTGTTTACGTACGTACCTATTATTTATTTATTAATGTATTATTATTATAAACTTATATTGTTAATCGAGTTTAAAAAAAATAGACTAATATATATTTATGTTACTTTTACGAATCTCGGACCATAAGTAGTTAAATGAATTCATGACAATAAATACAGACGGCTCCGTCTTTGCGCTACGTATTTGAATGGACAGATGGTGGATGTCATAGTGAACCGTTTTTCCAGTATAACGGTCAGGGTGCAAAGTTTAACATAATTTAACTATATATGGAGAAGTGTAATTTAAATCAGAGAAGTAGGATAATAATAAGAAGATTAATGTGTTTGTACAAAAATTCTCGGATTCAAAATTAAAAATTCTACATAAACCTTATAAGAACCATCCTTATTTGTGATCATTTTAACTTATTTTTAAAGTGTTTTATACTTTTAATAAACCATCCCCCTTCTTTGCGTTTAACTTCCTTGTACATAACACCTTTAATTTCAAACTTTATAGTGATTTTTCTATTATACATTGGGTGGCTAGTATTTTTTTAATTAATTTAGCTAATTTATTCAGTAAAATAGTTATGTCTAATGACGTTGAACATTATAATGATCAATAATATGGAGAAAAAAATTATTTTTTGAATTTTAATATTTTTAATGCGCCTCATTATCGTTATTCTCCTCTCCCATTTGTTTGGAATTCGTCGTATTTTTAAAAAGATTTTTGGCTATTTAATTTTTTTTTGCCTTCGCCAATCGCCACGGCTTCAAAAGTATGTTAATAATATAATAATAGTAAAGAATGTCTTAGAATTTTAACTTGAAATGAAAAAAAAAAATAATGCGTGGGGCCTTGTTGGATGATATTTACGAATGCTCGAAACAGCTTAATCTTTGTTTACTAACCTGAACAATTTTTTTTTTTTTTTTTTTTATTCATTCACTTATAAGTTTTGGTACAGAGTTACATTATTTTCGACTGCTAAACTAGGCAAATGCTCATATTATGGTAATCGAACATTATTTATTCAATTTATTTTTTTGCCTTCATTATTTACCTACCTCATTTTCCTTATTTGAATTCTGCACAAGAGCACAATGACATCCGCAAATGGGGTGAATTAACCTTGAGGGTGTTAGAAGATATGTATTTGGGGAAGAAAGACAATATTGTTTTAAAGCAACTGCCTAATCACCGAATAAAGCCGAAGCTATTTCAATTCTGAATGGCGGTCCTTCAGCGGGGAAGTACTGAGAGTATCTACCTCGCCCCTTTTTTTCTTTTCAGTTTTAAAGAAAGACAAATATTCTCTGACGAATCAACTGATAATACTTGAAAATTTCCTACTACCATCACAGTGAGCGGAAGATGTTGCTTCTGCCGTTAATGGAGGACTTAGCCAGCCGAGTAATTGAACTTACGACGCCTGGGTGAGACCCCAACGCGATGCCAACTAAGCCACTGACTGCTCTGCTATATATAGTCTGCTTTCTGTTTAAATTAAATATATTGTTATCATTAATAAAATTTTATAAAATAATTCTGACTGTCCAAATAATTAAAATCATGAAAACAAGATTTTCCGAATTTCGTAAAAAGATTTTTGATTGTAACTAATGATTATAATAAACAAGTATACTCGACTGCGCCCGTAAACTTCTTAACATGTTTATCCTAATCTACCTATGTATATTTAATCGAAATAAACGAAACTAAAAAAATGGCCACATATAACCATTTTTTTTTAATTTTATTGCAAAATATTATTTTTCATACAATGGAAAGTTACACCTGCTAAACTATTGCAAGTAGCTTGTCAGCAGGAGTTTAATTAAAAAAATTATATAAAACAATAGCAAATAAAAATAATCACTCAAATAGTAGTGCAATAATACAAAAAAATATTGGTACATGCATATTTCAAGTTTTTATAGTTCATGATGAAAATTGCAAACCAAGGTCAATAAAAATCGACTAAGCTGAAAATTCTATATTAAAAAGTTGTGCATAATTCATGATAACGGAGTTCAAGTTCTTTGTTGCTTTAGAAACGTCCAAACTGATTTTTGGTTTTATAATTAAGATATGCGTATATTTTTTTTTAATAAACTACGAAAGGAGTGTAAGGGGAATATATAATGCGAATTTGAATTGCAGAAGTCGGGGACGCCCTAGGAAGAAATGACATGATCAAGTGAATCAAATACTTGAGTCAGGCCATGTCAGAAATCAGAATAATAGAAGAGAATATATGAGATGATGTGTGAATGTCAATGAAGCAATAATGTCCGTCCTCTACGCCCAACCTTGCGATAAAACGGCGTGATGGTTAGTTCCTAATCTTTCGAGTTCCCATCTTTTTCTCTTCCCCACTTTCCTCAGCTTTACTATATACCACATTTGGAGGTGGCATTGTCCCACTGCCCCACGACAGTTGGGACTCTTCCGGTATTCATATTAAATAATATGTTGGTAGACACAAATAGAAAACACGTCAGTCTGTCACTCATTTGTGTCACATTACTGAGCACGAAAAATAACGACAAACTGTAATGAAATATGTCAGGTTCAGATGCGAACATTGGTCACCCTAAAAGTGAACGTCTTCGGTGAAGATGTTTGTCTGTTAATTGAAAACGCTTTCGCGTGAAATTTAAGCATTTTTCCGTTTGAGTAGCTAGGGATGGAATTAGGGGAGGAATCATGAGGCTTCTGGGGAGGTTCTAATCTATTAAAAATGAATAAAAAATTGTGGATGCGTTACACTATAGCCATGGAATAAAGAATTCACATTAGACATGCCTTCCATGTAGATTAGAATGGTAGCCGGAGTGGTCTGTGATTTACTACTTTTGGCTCTAGTCCCGAGAGAACCAATGAAAATACAGCGTTATTTGTTTGAATTAGAAATTTAAAGACATAATGGCAATAACTTTTGGGTCACGAAACAAGCCCTCCTCAGATTTCTTGTATTCTTCTTTATTAAATCAGTTTGACTTAACTTCTTGGATAAATCAATTTGAGTCGATTTGCGAATTTATGAAAATATGTATCTATTAATTGTTTTTGTGTTTAATTCGTAGAACTCCATTTAATTTTTTTTTTAATATTTAATGTAAATCAAATTTAATAATGTTATTATTAAGTTCTGCTAGTATTTTTAGTTGTTATTATTGTGACAGCTATTTCGACGTTTAAGGACAATTTTAAACTGTGGTTAATCCACATTGTGAACACTTATTTATTTGATTTAATTTACTCCCACTCCTTTAAAATTTGGATGGGTTTTGATTTATTATCGGTAAAACCGATTTTGTTAGAAAGCAATTAAAATTCTGAATTCTGTGAGGTTTTCACATTTACCAGTATAATGTGTTTTTACTCGTATTTAACTGACAATGTTTTCTTAATTGATTTACTTGTTGTGATAATGTGAACATACTGAAAATTAATTAATTAATAAAGTAAGGAAAATTATATATTCACCGCTTCTCAGACTTCAGAAATAGAACTGAAAAACTGTTTTTTTCATTTCGAAAATTTTTTGTTGTTTTGTTTAGAATAGCAACCTTTGATGTTTATGAATTATTACTAACTTTTCCCAATGTTTTTAGTATTTTTTATCAGTGAGGTAAGCTATGTATGTTGATACGCATTTTACAAATTAAAAATTGTTATTCAACAAAATAATAGTGTGCAAAAATATAGCTTGTTCAACAATTAAAAAAATTCAAAACGTTTGTAAAGGACTTATCAAAATAAACAGTTCACCTCAATGTAAAAAAAATACTAAAACTCTCGAGAAAAAGTTAATAATAATTTGTTGCGGTCTTTACGGTGTGTTTTAATTGGTCGGAAAATATAACAGGCGATTTTCTGATTTCAATTGTACTACAATAACAATCGGTCTGTCGATCTGGGTTATGACGATGATGATCCCATGTTTTATAGATTTGTTTTTAAACTTACTTACGTTTAAAACCACAAAGAAATTTCCAATTTTGTAGGCCGGTTGGGTACCGCCGCTCCGGGAATCATTAATTAGAAAACAAAACCTCTGCCACGGTCATCCTAAATAGTTCGCTACGTTAAGTGACTTAGCAGGGATTCCCGGGTTCATAGGTAAAGACTTGTCGGCAAATACGTCTGCCCACCAGCTGGGTGAGGCTGATTGAGAGAAACTCCTCAACCTCTCCATCCAGATTCCCTCAAGGGATAGATTTATATATCCATCACTCTTAGACACATTGACACCAGATTCCCACCCACCTATCATACCTTTTTCTTACCCTGAACTTCCTCTCCTTCCTCTATTTAAAATGACCATTCACATAACAAATCTCCAAAGATATAAACATAGGTTACCAATTATGTACATATTACAAAACTCACTTTCATATTATAATATTTATTTATAAACAGCAGAATAACCAGCTCTATGAGACCATGGCAAAAGAAAGAGAAAACGTAAGCTGTGGGAGATTATTTTGCTCAGGTCCTCCTTGTTAAAATTAATTATTAAACAGAACATTGAAATCAAGAATCCATTGACTAAAACTCGATCATTTTATGCTTATGGACGCTTATGAATTCAATCAAATATTGTTCAAAAATAGATCTTCGTGTTATCAATAACTTCCAAACACAAAAATATTTCATATTTTTTCTAATCCTCTTCGTTTTTATAATTGTGTCGTAAATGCGGTGCTGGATTTTTCTGTAAGCCCGATACTTCAGCGAACGTCTTACTGGGCTGAATAAAACTAATATTAGAGAAGTCGGCCAGATTTATCATTTAACGCGGCGAGAATCCGGGATTACTCGGAGCGGTGTTCTAAGTAAAGCGGCCATTTATCTAACTGTTACTTCGGCCGCTTCAGTATCGTTGTCCGTAATACGGTAATTCTTCTTAACAGTTCATTTGAATCTTTGCCTAGTGGTTAAGCAGACGGATAGGTTAGGATTAGAGTTGGAAAACAGCATGCATTTTTAAGTAATTGGAAAGCCGGTAGTATTCAAGTAGACGGTACGTAATTTGTCATAGGTGTGCTAGATCCCAGTTTCAGCATGAGCAGATACTGTATCCGTTCCTAAATATAATACTTGTAGAACGCCAACGCGCCATATGGCACAATTATACAAAATGAAAGCGTATTCATAGCGATTTTCCTCTGGATAGTTAAATACCTTAAAAAATGTGCTGATACGTAAAAGCCCTTTGGGCGTTTCAAATTTTTTCATTTCTTTACACTACCTACCCAACAATTCATGATTTAAAGTAAGGTAATAATAAAGAAAAATAATTTATCGAAGAAAGCAATCACTTTGTGGCTTGAAATTTTAATTTAAATGATAGAGCGTTGCCCCGGATAGGCAGAGGACCTGGGTTCGAGTCCCAGATGCGACTGAAATCTTTTTAGTATCTGTCCTTTTGTCCGGTTTCATCTTTCTTTTAGGTTTTGTTAATATTATTTTCTTCATTGATTAAATATTATAATGAGGTTTTTAAATCTCAATAAAAATAATTAATAATTAAAAATTGAATTCTTTAGACTTTTATAAAAAGTCAATAGATGTCTCATATAAAAAAAAATATAAAAAAGTTGGATTTTAATCCGAGACACTGTTTAAGTTTGTAATTGAGTTCGGGTAGAACTTTGTAAACATCATAAAAATAGTTGCCAATAATACGAGATTAAAAATGGAAAATAATAATCACAAATCTTAAATTTGAGATATGATATCGATGAAGATGACACAAATTGAACTGGTCTCATTAGCTAAGTCGGTTGAGCATTGCCCCGGATAGACAGAGGACCTGGGTTCGAGTCCCAGATGCGACTGAGATCTTTTAGTGTCTGTCCTTTTGTCCGGTTTAATTTTTCATTGAGGTTATGTTAATATTATTTTCTTCAATGATTAAATGATAATATTTTTTTGTTTTAAGCCATTTATTTTATTTATATTTATACATTATCGGTAACGTTTCATTTCTTTCCCTCCCCATCCCCTACCCCTCTACCTACCCCTCTAATGCTCCCTCTCTGATGCTCTGTCCTGTTCTACTCTGATATACTATGTTTTTGCCCTACTTTCACAGTCTTCATTATGATATATCTCTCCACGTTATTTTAGTTTACATGTGTACGTTCCTGATGAAGGTTGAGTTCAACTGAACCGGTTGATAATGCATAAATATAAATAAAATAAAACGTCTTAAAAAAAATGCTTCATTTCATGTCTTTATTTCCTCGTCTATGTGTGCCTTAAATATATACTATGTGATGTGGCATACATGGTCAAGGAAATAAAGATGATTTACGCATTCTAGCAATCACCCCTTACTTTGTTGCCTTATGAAATGAGAGTACCTAATTAAATTCGTTATTTTGAGAAGTTAAATTATGGCCTGTTAGTCAGTATGAGAAACGTTTCTGCATATCGCCGGCTAAACAAAGTGAGCAGGTACCACAAGCTTTTGAACTAGAAATAATCGCTGTTCTAGCCATAGTATTGTGTAATCTAGTCAACAGAATAACGCTTTTGCACAGTCTCACTCCGGCAAATTAAGTGAGGACCAACACGAATATGAAACTTTCCTCTCGCATTCACGTGTTTGTTTACTCGTAACATGGGGAGGATAAAAAATAGAAAAATTTATTACAGCTTCGTGACTCTAAAATAAACAAGAGTACCATTTGAACATTTTCCGATATATCGACAAAAAATGGTAGAAAAACTCTGTGTTCTTCAAGTAACCGAAAAAGCATCGTTTAACATAACAAAAATCCATTTCAAAATTGTTAATCCGTTAATCGTTTTGTAACAAATTAACGCAACAATGAATCTGCACATTTTTTTAAAAGTGCTATAATTTCAGTAAAACCAGAAAAAAAATTTCCCTGAGTACCTAACCTGACCTAACTTAGCCTAACAAAAATAATTTTTTTAAAATATAAAATTAAATAAATTATTAATTTCGCAATGTTAGGTTTCAGGACATGTTTTTTATCGTACTTTTAATCACCTTTAAAAGTCCGCCAATACGTATGTGTATTGAATTTCAATTTCATTAAATACCTTTAATTAGATAGTCACCCAGCAATTTTTTTTATATGAATACAACACAAGAGTCCCAACTGCTCCCAACCGTCAGGAGCCAGTGAGACAATGGCATCCCCAATTGGGGAATGTTGTGAGGCTGGAGGCATGGAAAAGAAGGAGAAGGGGAAAAGGAAGATGAGAAAATACCTGACTATTCAGATCTGGTCACCAAACACGGCTAGAATTAGCAATACAACAGAAGTAATATATCTGCCTCAGTCTATTGCTACCTAAACCTGTATATATACGATAACTGTATTATTCTTTAGTTATTATATTTGCAATGACGTAGCTTGATCTAAGCAAAACCGGTTGGCGTAAAAATACAATAAATCGTCGGTTTATAACAAAATGTTGGTTTTATTTAATATATATTTTTTTTTTTTTTTCAAAGAAAGACATATTCCCTGGTTACGAATAACCTAACAATATTTGAAAATCTCCTACTACCATCACAGTAAGCGGAATATGTTGCTTGTGTCGTTATGGAGGACTTAGCCAGCCGAGGAATTTAACTCACGACGCCTGGGTGAGACCCAAACACTATGTCAACTCAGCCACTGACCGGTCTAATATTATGTAAAACCTGGCAGTAGTGATTCGTTTTTATGAAAATATCATATCTTTTTTTCATTTATCGACTTGCCTACCGAGACTATAATGACTGTCAAATACACCCTCGCAAAATCCTGACAACTGACGACAACCGTCTCACCGCTAGACGCAAAACAAATGGTCGCCGTATTTTTACCAACTATTCAGACAGTTCTGTTTAATTCTAATGCGAAATTCACTGAGAACGTCTTATTTGTGTTTTACACCGCCCGCTAACTGAAACTCCCCCAGAAGAAGTTAATAATTTAAGTCCAGGCAACAAAGTGTTCAAATTTGTCTTTGTAACTTTAGCACACAAGCTGGAGGTTTTATTTCACATTAATACTGTAATTCCTCTTTTTAATTAATCACAGCCCACGTCTTGTTAAATTAGCCGAAAATCTTCATATTCAGCATATTACAGAAAACCGCTGATACAGAATACACGATATTAGCTTTAAAAACATTAAAAAACCTATATTTCATTTTTTAACATTCAAGAAAAAAAATTATAAATTAAT
The DNA here is from genome assembly GCA_022606495.2 of Halesus radiatus. Lineage (NCBI taxonomy): Eukaryota > Metazoa > Arthropoda > Insecta > Trichoptera > Limnephilidae > Halesus > Halesus radiatus. The sequence continues at coordinate 8,919 of JAHDVE020009352.1, forward strand.
TAAAAATTACTTTGTAATCACTTTATTAAAATATATCAACATGTTTCGAAATCAAAGCTTCCCTCTCAAAAATATTCAGAATAGTGAAAAATAATAATGTAAGAACAGACAAATTATAAACCTAAACAAAAAAAAGTAATTAATCAAAAATTATTATAAAACATTGAATAACAAATTTATGTTAGAAATTAAGAAAGAAATTATTTTTTTATTAATACTTTTTCACTTTTTTTAATAACTTATTGAAGCTTATAAACCTTTTTGTAATATATTTTGAATCATTGGTGATAATATTAACATCTCTCAAAATGAAACATGAAACCGAAAAGAAAAGAAAAAGACTCGAACACAGGACCCCATGGTCCATCTGAGACTTTTACACTATGAGGTCCTGGATTCGAGTCCCAGCTACTATTATCTTTTTATTTTCTGTTTCGGTTTCATGTTTCATTTTGAGATTTGTTAATATTACCTTCAATGGCCGAAATATAAAGTTGAGAGAACATTCAAGTCAAACAAACAAGGTTTTGATACAGTCCATGATTTTGGGCATACTAAATGATAAAGTCACAGAAAAGAAAACATAACCGTAGCATCTGCGACTCGAACCCAGGACCTCGTGGTCTACCCGAGACCTTGCATTTTTTGAGGGTAGTTAATATTATTATCAATTATAAAAAATAACAAATTATCGTACCATTTTTCTGCACTTTTGTTTATACTACAAATTTTATTCTCACTGTCCGTAGCTGGGGGAAATTCCACTATGACAACCGTCTATAATGAATGAGAACGTTATGAGATAAAGTGTAATGGATTCGGGAAGGGCTTTTTTTAAAAAAAAGGGTATATTGCTCGCATTAAGGATTAAAAATAATTTTGTTTAAAAGTTTCTCACGATAAATCAGAAAAAAATGCTATATTATTTTCGCTTAATCCGGGTTCGTTGGAAGCAATTTTTTGCCTCGTGGCAAATAGCCCAACTCTATACAACCAAGAATATGTATGCGGATATATACTACAGATGTCGTTGGTTAAATTCTTCGGCTGGCAAAGTCTTCCATCATCGTATAAGCAACATTTAATGATTTTAATAACGGTAGTAGGAATTTTTCAAATATTGTTATGTTATTCGTATTCCGAAAATTATCTTAAAAAAAGCATACTTCTATATATGATGACGAATGAATTTATTGAATCTTTCAAAATGAGATAATTTCAGACTAACCTAACGTAAAGTAAATCCATTAACCTGATTTGGGAAAGAGTTTAATTTACTGAGGTTTTATAGTTTCGTTCACGTAGGTACAAGTCTGTGAGGTAATGAGAAATATTAGAAAAGGGACGGTTAGCTAGTTTAGGCATGTAGAACGGAAGAACCACGAAAAAAGTCTTAGAAGAATATATGACGCTAATGTGAATGAAAGAAGAAGCCGAGGATACCCGAAGAAGACGTGGCACCATCATGTGAACCAAATAATTGAGTCGGGCCATGTCAAAAGTCAGAACAACAGAAGAGTACGTATGAGACAATGCTTGAAAGATAATGAAGCAAGATGTGTTGTGCCAATTAGTTAAGACGGCTTACATTTTACTCATGAGATTGGGTCATTTCTACCAAAAAAGCCATTCTGATTTTTTTTGTTTTTCCCCCTTCCTACGACATTAGCATTTTAAAGGTCAAGTTTTCTCCTACCTCTATGTAAAAAAAAATGCCCTTCGCACGGCATTCTAGAAAATGTATTTTCTTTGCGTATCACGTTTCATAGATCATAAACCGTAGTGTATCCTGTAATATCTCGCTTTACGCAACCAAAATCTCAAATTATGATTTGAAAACTTACACTGCGAGAAATATAGGTACCTGTAATTATTTTACCCTACCGAGAATCGGAAAACCATCTACTCGCAAAAAGTTTTAATGCGTTTCAAGGAAGTTCCAAAGTTTTCAATTTGTGACTTGGTAAAAATTGCAACATCCACGGCGATATGGTGTGCGGTGTAGTACAGTTAGGGAGTCGAGTGGTAGTTGGTAGGGTGGGTCTGGTCTGATGTTGAAGCAAGGAGTATGTAATTAAGCTCTGAATGGCTCGTGTTCAGTTGGTACTTGAACTAGTTTGTACTGTAGAAAATGTCAGGGGCTTTCTATCTCCTCTGCCATGTTATTAATTACGTTATTTTATTTAATGTTTTTATTTCGTTGGGTTAGGTTAAGTTGGAATGAGTTAAGATAGCTTAAGTAAGGTTAGGTTGAGTTAAAATAGGATAGAAAAGGTTTGAGTAGGTTGTTAATTCTCCATCACTGTCAATTTATTATTGCGTTAGGTTAAGTTGGAATGAGTTAAGTAAGCCTAAGTAAAGTTTGACTAGGTTATTATTTTCCTTTACTTTCAATTTATTATTGCGTTAGGTTATGTTAGGGTGATTTAAGAGAGCCTAAGTAAAGTTTGACTAGGTTATTAATTCTCCATCACTGTCAATTTGTTATTGCGTTAGGTTAAGTTGGAATGAGTTAAGATAGCCTAAGTAAGGTTTGACTGGGTTATTAATTTTCCTTTACGTTCAATTTGTTATTGCGTTAGGTTAAGTTAGGGTGATTTAAGAGAGCCTAAATAAAGTTTGACTAGATTATTAATTCTCCATCACTGTCAATTTGTTATTGCGTTGGGTTAAGTAAGGATGAGTTAAGATATGATAAGGTTTGACGAGGTTATTAATTTTCCATCACTTTCAATTTGTTATTGCGTTAGATTAAGTAAGTTGAGTTAAGTTAGGATAGGTAAGGTTAAACTATTTTATAAATTTTTCATTAATTTCAATTTGAAACTTTCAAATTGAGAGTTTTTTTTTTTTTGCAAAACAATTTTAAATTCGTGGAAGTTTTAAAGTTTTCAACTGCGTTTGCAAAATTGAATTTATTTATTTTATTGAAAATATCATTTGTAAGTTTTAAACGCCAAAAAAAACAAGAGTTTTCAAGCGAATACACGCATAAGAAGAAAAGTTTAGTTAAGTTTTCTGAAGTTTACAAAATTAGCTTTGCCAATTTGAAAAAGAACCTAACAAACTAACGAAAGTACGTAAATTGACCAATTCATCAAAGTATCTTTCACAATTGCAGTTAGATAATGTCAGGTTTCTCTTTGTCTTATTATATTTTCCGCCATGCATGATTCTTTATAAAATATAACATTTGAAAAACATATTTATAAATATAAATTTCTCAATTACAAAAATAATGTAAATGATTTTAACATACGTGCCTTCTTATTTCTTTTTTAAAATTAAAACTATTTCATTATCCCAGATAATGTGTTTATTAATTTTTTTAAATTGCATATATCTATCATAAGTAGTTTCCCCAGAATTATATTCAGAGAAATTATGTTTTGACGTTGCCGTTCGGATACGCCGGCGTTCAACGGATACAATTTTTGCATATCCTATGGTTAATTTTGGCGTACTGTAAGTTAAGAAATGGAGCAATTGAAGTCGCTAAGCCCCAATAACATGGAGTAATTTTAATGCTGCTATTTGAATAATTTCATCGAAATCTCTTTGTACCATAAGGTATTCGCTACGAGTAACTGAATTCACAGCTTTTAAACATTCGCGTGATTCGATTAAAATATATTTATAATTTTGATCGCGATAAACGCGCGATTTTGGCAATCACGTAACCTAGTTACCAGTCACGCGACCTCTTCACAGTTTCGACTGCCAGGACTGCCTCAAGTGACATCTCAAATCACTTGTCACTAGTTGTTGAATATTTTTGATTTATTTCATGGATTTTTCGATATGCAGAACATTTCACTTGCCAATACCCTCGCTGTTTCAAGAGCTCCATGTGACCGCCTACTAGCGGACACATCAAGTGGCGAAAACTTGCCGCGGATGTTGACACTATATTTAGCAGCGTTGAAACTGCTCCGTGCGATCGAGGCTTTAGTTTGATTAGATCAAAAGCCATACGATCCCGGGAGGAAAAGATTTTAGATCATAAAAAACATCTAGTATACTTTATATCAAAGCTTCAGACAGACAAATAATAAGGCATGTTTAATATCCAAAGGAAATGATCGTTACTCAAAAGATCCCACGCGTACTACATAGTATTACGTAGGATAATTATGTAGGATGTCGTTTGTTCGAAGAAAACAGTACGGGTATGTCGCTGCCAAATGCAACTCAATTAATCAACATGTTTTTTGGCCGGGTAATGCCTGGTGCCTACTGCCTAATGCCTGGATGTCTCGAGCATGGTAAGCGGTTAGATGATTGATATGAATACCTTCTTCGGAATATTATACTTCCAGAGATACGAAAAATTGGTACGTGAACCACTTCAAAACTGTGATGTACGATTAGATACTTCACTTTTGTCATTCCATAGACTACTTTCCATAAAGCCCTCTTCATTCAAACAAATCGCACGATCAATCCCAATTAAATTTTTAATTTGGAAGGTGAGTATGGGTACCGCCGCCCTGGGAACCATTAATTAGATTACCAACAGCTCTGTCATAGGTAATCCCAAGTAGTTTGTTACGTGTGGTAACTTAAGAGGTGTGTCCGGCTTCATGTGGTGAGGTTTGCTGCGTAGTGGGCAACCAATCGCCTTGCACAGCAGTAAAAGCGGTGGATTAATACGTGTTCTGGATGCACTGACCTCCAGATTCCCTTCCACCCCTCATACCTTTTCCCTTACCAAAACTTCCTCTCCTTCCTTTTCTTTAAAATTCCCCATACACAGCATCCCTAAAGATGACATAGGTCCCGAGGGAAATTATTTTCCTCAATGCCTCCTGTGTAGAGTTAACGTGAAAAAAAAACGAACAAACAATGCCCATCTGCGCACGAGCAAAACTGTTTAAAAACTTATACCTACATAAATCTTTGCTTAGAATATAACTCATAATTAAATTACGCTTCTTAAGTTGCTTCACGTTTATTATAGTCGACATCTACCCACATTTTTAGAGCACTCGAGGTGAACTATTACAAAACTGCGCTAAATAAATTCGTAGTTTTTTTTTCCTTCCCAACTTTTTTCCACAAGCTATAAAAATAATGTTTAGTTTAATATCAAACTACTATTATCAACTTGGAAATAAGTTAATTATTAAAATTATTAATTCATGTGTATGTGCAGAATCCTAAATGAAAGATCGCACGAATAAATAAATCAATATGCAATGATTACGATACAATAACAATAGTTGTTTAAATAAATAATTGCTTTCTTTAAAAAAACCTCAACGCTCAATGAAGACCTAGAGAATGTTGATAACGATCGAATTTATAAAAAATCAATTCTTCAGACGTATGTTATAAAAACCGTTAATTTAAAAGTCACATAACGGAGAAAAGTTTTTACAGTTTTCGATAGTGTGAACAAGAGAAATGTAAATTTTTTTTATTGTGTACTTTTTATTGTAAATTGATCATTACTTGTTGGTAATGCATTATTTTCATGTGGTTTTAGCTAGAATTTGTCTCCCATATTAATAAATTGAATTCTATTATTCCTTAACTTGCTGTAATAACTTTTACACTCTGAATTGAATTTATCTATTTCTGTTTTACCACGTAGTCAAAATAAAATGCCAAACAACTACAAAAGTTATATGAAAACAACTAAAATGTTGGAAACAAATCATACAAAAGTAATAAATTATTAGAAAAAAACATTATTAGGAAAAGAGAAGCTCTTACAAAAAAATGAACAAATATTAAATTTTTCTTTTAATGTTCCTCTACATTATTTTATTTCGTGGAAATCGTCTCATTTCTTTGTCATACCAAAAAAATATGTTAATTTACCTCACTAAAATATCTTCATATAATTTCTTCAAACGATTGGTATTCATTTCGTTGCGCCATTATTAATAAATTAATTTAAAAATATACTTAATATTAACCACTTTATAAATACACATTGATATCTACATGTATCGAAAGCGATGTTTTCATCATCGAGAATATATGAATACAAAAAAATAATTTCAAGCATAGACAAATGATAAAAATAAGAACACAATAATATAAGAATAGATAAATTATAAACATAAAGAAAAAATCATTAAAGTAGGTAAGTAATTAATTTTTGTTAGATATTAAAAAGGTAGTTATTTTTATAAATATGAAAATAAATTCAGGAGACAGCTATTTAAAAAATATATTTGATCATTTATTAAATTTATTTAACTGTTAACGCTTTTTCTCATTTCTAAAATTTCAAATTTATTATTAAATTTTACGTTTAATGTTCCTCTACATTATTTGATATCATGGACATCGTCTCATTTCCCTATCAAAACAAAATAAATATTATTTTACGTCATCAAAATATCTTCAGGTTATTTTGACCAAAGTATTAGTTTTGCGTATCCTGTTCCTGCCCTTTAACAAAATGTCAATCAAAACTTATTACATAATTTCCACAGCCATCCCTCCAACCAATCTCTTCCCAAATTCAACCCATCTTCCTTTTTTCCTCCCTCCTCCCCTGAACTGAATTTCTTGTCAATAATCCACCTGTCGAAAACAATTACTTAGTAATTTGTTTCGCACGTAAAAAAATAAACAAAACGTAATTTTTTTTAGTTTGTGAATCACAACACGTGAAAGCTATTATTACGAGTATCTATCCGAAATCTGTTACTTAACATAAAAAAAAGCCAAGTAACACAATACGTTTTGATTCCAGAAGATTGGAGATTAGCTGGGCTCTAGTTTCGATGTACAGCAAGGCGGCAGAAGCTGCTTGAATTTCGGCGCCCTTATAAATTTATAGCTATTTTTTCTTATCGATTTACAGTGCTGTAAATGTATTACATGTGTGCAACTTATATATGAAATAGGTTTGTTTAACCATGACCTGCATAGCGTACCTAGTGATTTACACACAAGACTTGCGGGTCTGGGTGTAATCTTTCTTATATGAGTCCCAAATGCCCGTAGCCAGTGAGACTATGGCATCAACAGTATCGGAGTATGTTGTGAGCATATAATAAAGAAGAGCACAAAAAACGTGGGCGTGTTTCGTGTCCATTCGAGACTTAAATTTCTAACACAAAAATTATTTCATCGTCATTTAATTTCGATCAAATGGAATGGCAATCTGCAATGCAAGCAGTATAAGAGAGGCAGAGCGCTGTATTTGCCTTATTTTTATTGGGTTTCTCGGGACTAGTAATGAAAGGTACTTATCAGAAGCTGGACGTATTGTACAGAGCCCGCAGATACTTTAATAGTACACAACTGCTGACCCTGTACAAATCGCAAGTTCGCCCCATTGTAGAATTTGGCAGCCACCTCCGGTCGGGAGTCCCAAAATATCTGAAAAAAAACCTTGACTCTGTGCAGAAACGGGCGGTCCGTTTGATAGATTCGCCTATCTTAACAAATGGGTTGCAATCTTTGGAGCACAGACGTCGGGTGGGAATGCTGTCCTTGTTCTACCGGTATTTTAATGGAAGATGCTCCGAGGAACTAGCGTCATTGATCCCTTCGGTACCGGTGCATAGTCGGGAAACACGCCAAACGCGCGCCCAACATTTGCACACGGTTGACATTTGTCACATGAGAACGGGTCGCTTCTACGACTCGTTCTTGTGTTCAACAGCTCGGCTGTGGAATGATCTGCCGGCCTCTGTGTTTCCTCCATCCTATAACATGGGTCTCTTCAAGACCCAAGTTCACTCCTTCCTATCCTCTAAAAGATCCTCCACACAGCATCCCCAAAGATGATATAGGCCTTGAGGAAATTATTTCCTCCTTGGTCTCCTGTGTGGAGTTACTGTAAAAAAAAAATACAGCTTCTAGTGTGATTTAAAAAAAAATTAGTTTGTGAGACTGAAGGAGAATTAATAAATTCCTTGTTATTCAAATCTAACACGGCTAAAGCCATTTCAAGGTATATACTGCCTCAATGCAGGTTCACCTAATGAGGGGATTATATATTATGTTATACTTATATATATAGTAAGCATATAATATTGTATTATATTTTTGCTATTTATATTATATTATTGTTATATTACAATGCTTTTTAAATCAATACCGTATTTATATTATTTGTATGAAAAGCCCAAATGGGCATAAATAAAAAATTAAGTTTTTTATTACATTTTTTTTGTTACCTTTTAGGTAAAATATGCAAAAAAAAGTTAACCCAAATATAAACTATTCCTTGAAATAGCATGTATATTATATTTGTCTTAATTTTTTCTGATGAAAAAAAATAATGTTATCAATAATAATGCTCCCATAATTTCTTAAAAAGATTTGTGGTCACTTTGTGGCATCATTATTAATAGATTAATAAGAATAATTTTTTGTCTGAAGAGTTTTATGAACTAAGTACTTTTGTTACTTAATTTTATTACTGCGCAACCGGTTTCGACACATCCGTGTCATTCACTAGCGTTTTTGAAACTAGCTTAAATTAAACAAGTACCGAAATAATTAGACATTATTATATGAGGGTAGTGGGAGTGGTGATTTGGAGGAGAGGAGTCATAATAACTAGAAAACATGGTTAACAAAGGTTATTTACAGGGTGCTATTATTTTGTTTATTAAATTATTTTTTTAATTTATTTTTTATTTTATTTTTAAAGTTTCTAAGGCACAAAATTTGAAATGTGTATTATATAAATATATAATGTTGAAACGTAGTTTTTTTTGTTATCGAAGAAATGACCTGTCTCTAATAAATAATTTGCAAACTCAAGTTCATGTTCCCTGATTCTAGTTTTAATATTTCTAGTATTCATGCCTACATACTACGTCATATTCATTACATTCTAAAGGGTATATTCCATTTTTTAGCCATTCATCAGAAACGTCCTTGTTGTTAATTTTTTTTTAATCTTAAATTAGTGTAGAAAGCTGAAGAAATGTGATCTCGTAAAATGCGGGTATTTTTAACTGGTTTCGGTAGCGCAGTAATAAAATTAAATAACATAAGTACATGGTATACAAGTATAAAACTCTTCAAACAAAATTTCTAGAAATTGTTGCATAGTTAATGCATAAGGAATACAAAAAAAACTTTATTTATACTGCTTTGCTTTTTCATATCAACATGTTTCGAAAACAAAGCTTTCCTTAAAAGTGGTTGTATCGGATGTGTCTACAGAATGTATCAATTTAAACAGGTAAAACATATTTCTTTATAACCAAATATAAATTGTTGCACAACAATTGAAAATAACCAAGTCAAGATTGCACCACAAAATGCAATACCAATCGAGCCAAAAGCCTATATTTCACCGTAAAGAAGTCAAAATTACACAACAAAATGCAATGATTTCACAACACCTGCAAATAATGTTGCCGGCGCCCTATAAAAATCGTACACACAGAGCTACGTGCTCTTTTTTCACTTCTACCGCAGAATAGACAACATGTCCTCACTTGGATACCTTCACCTGCTGCTGCTAACAAGAACAGTCTTCGAAACTACCAAACACCTTCCTCAAGAGGATTCGCAAATCACAACAGTCGTGCGTCCCTGTGTGCCGGTGCCTAAATATTTACAATATTTTTCTTGTTCGGGACTTACACGTCTCGTACACTGGTGTAAACAAAGTTATTCCTATTAATTTATACTCTTATATCGTTCGAATACACACAAGTTGCATATTACACTTCTATTATGTCTTATTGCAATTACTTTCTTATATATTTTTAACCATTTCTCTTTTACTGTTGGTAAGTCAGATGTAATCTCTGTAATATTAATAGATGAGTGGGGGGGGGAAGGGTTATATGGTGATTTCGACGGTATCTTCGGTGACGTTATAGATTTCAATAAAAGGTTGTCGACTTCTGTTTCTAACGTTAATCCGTATCAGTTTTTGTCTTGAATCGGATGAAAGATGGAATAGATGATGTATACATTCAGAACGGATGACGAAATAGAAAGGATGATATATTTGTAGGATGTTCTGGAAATTCGGAGCTAATGGTATAATGACATGTCACACGTGTTAAATTGGCGAACATTAATCTTAAGTATTGGGTAAATAAGGGTCGTGTTATGAGATCCAATATCCAGAAAAGGTTTTAGAAAGAGGGTAAACCTTACGTAGAGCAATATGCAGTACTTTCAAAATGTAAATTCTGTACGGGTAATTAGGAAAATGTGTGAGGTTTCAAAGGGTAATAATCCTCAAACCGTAATCTTCTATTTTTTTTAAATGAAATATTTATTAGAATTGAAGGTAAAACTTTCAAAATTATTTACACTGGTTTTCAAAAAGTATATATTTTCGGGTATATTTCAAAAAATTTTAAGATTATGGTTTCGAGGGTTTCTTACTACCCGTATAGAATTTACATATTTGTCATTTATGATGCTTCTTGAGTTTGCAACCTGCAAAATAAAATTGAGGACCATTTTTGAGTGCTGGCCCTTAAGGGAAATTAGCAGAATTTTTCCAGAGAATAATATAAAAACACGGATGTTAAATATACATATTTGAGTGCCATAATGTGACTTTTCCACTTTCTAATTTTCTTTTTGTTTTTTTCTTACTCTTGCTTTTGTCATAAAAATATACTCGTATACCATGCAATGCATTAAGAGGAACGGCTGCGCGGCCTGTTTAATACGAAACCGAATTTTGGATTTGTGGTCAAAATTCTCACCTAAACTGAATGATCTTTTTTTATCAAAAGGTATAAGTAGGGATTAGAAGTATTTTTATTTTATTTTGGTTTTAAATTGTTAAATATATGTCATTAAATAAATGGATTTTAATTGATTGTAGAAAAAAAAATTGCAATTATTTTGGGGTTTAGCTATGAAAATGTAATGAATTATAAAATTTATAAAACTAAAAAGTCTTAAAATCAGCAATTGAAATTAAAAACGACTGTTTTACATTGGAACACAAATTTTCCGTTCATAATTTAAAATATCGACCAGAAAACATAATGTAAATAACTGAAAATTACCATTAACCCGTACATATTTTTCGAAGTTGCCTTTAAATTCATTAAAAATTGATCTGTTAATTTAAAACAAAAATCAATTAAATACTTCTAACGGCCTCCATGGTTGAGGGGTAAGGCTCTCGACTACGAATCCGAAGGTCGCGGGTTCAAATCCCGGCGTGCGCAAGTAAATTTTATTTAATTAATTTGTGCTGTTTCACAATTAATTCAATTAAAAATAATACGTAGTATATTTGCGCACGTTCCAGAGTAAAAGATACTTTCAGTATCGCCCTGGTGAAATACCACCATGTAGAATTGAAACCTTGCTTGAAATGGGTTTTAGCCGTGTTTGGTGACCAGATCTGAATATCCAGGTATTTCCCCACCTTCCTCTTCCCCTAATCATTCCTCTCCCTAATACCTTCAGTCTCACAACATTGCGCAATTGGGATGCCATAGTCTAACTTGCTCCAGACGGTTGGGAGCAGTTGGTACTCTTGTTGGGTATTCATATAGAAAACAAAAATAATAATAATACGTACTAGATATTAACTATACCTTTACTTTTAAAGATCATTCAGTTTGGGTGGGAATTTTGACCAAAAATCCTAAATTAAGGTTTTTATGAAACTGGACGGGCAGCCGTTCCTCTTAATGCTGTGCCTATTTAAAGGCACGTAATTTAGTAATATCAACTTTCTCGGAATGAAAGTAGTACAATGGGAGTATATTTACTTCTTTGTGAATTATTTTCGAAAATATTATAACGTAAGCAAATTGACATTAATTGTATTCGGAACATGATTATTAAGGGCTCACAGATGGCGCTAATGTAATATTTTATAAAAATACACTTTCAGCGCGTAATGTTTTTAAATATTGAAATAAATTGTTAATTGGTAGGTGTACACAAGGAATATGATATGGAATAATTTATTATTGTATGTTTAAAATTGAATTCCTCCAAGAAACTTATAAAACCGCAATATTTCATTGTAACACTAGAGCATACAGTATTTTCATAAGTTTCTAGAAAGAATTGAGTTTTTAACCTACAATAACCATTTATTGTATTTCATATTTCATGTGTACGCCCGCCAACAAACATTTCATTTCAATATTTTAAAGCGTTACGCGCTAAAAATATGTTTTTTTCCAATCTCCATTTATAAAAAAATGAAAATCATTGATTGGGCCAGTCTGAAGACAGCCGTAAAAGGCTGAAACCGATCAGGGTCAAAAATTAATGCGAAGTAAAGATAAATAGTGTAGTTTTTTTTTTATCATTAAACTAATTAGTATTATATAATTTCTCCAAACGATTTGAATTCACTTTGTGGTGTTATTATTAATAAATTAATTATAAATATACCTAGATTTTTTTATTTTTTTTACATTTATACCGCACAAGAGTCTCAACTGTTCCCAACCGTCTGGAGCCAGTGAGACTATGGAATCCCCAATTGGGAAATGTTGTGAGGCTGAAGGTATAGGGGAGGGGAAGGAGAAGGGGAAGAGGAAGGTGGGTAAATGCCTGGCTATTCAGATCTGATCACCAAACACGGCTAAAAGCCATTTCAAGCAATGTTTCAATTCTGAATGGTGGTCTTTCACCAGGGCGATACTGAGAGTATCTTCCACTCTGGGAATCTACATGTTTCGAACGCCATTTTCTCCATAAGGAATACATATACGAGTATAGTATTCATATATTCCTGATGATGAAAGCATCACTTTCGAAACATGTAGATATCTATGTATATTTATAAAGTGGTGAATACTAAGTATATTTTTAAATTAATTTTCTAAGTAGTATTCATTTAATAATTGTCGAAGTACAATTCTCAAAGAAATATGAAACACATGAAAACAAAGAAAAACAGAAAGGTAACGGTCGCAACTGAGGTTTGAAGCCAAATCCTCTCGTCTTACCGGAATAAACCGATAAAAATGACCGAATATAATAAAATCTCAATAGCTCAATTGGTAAAGTGTTAAGACTAGAGGATCTGGAACCAAGTCCCAGATGAGACAAGTAGATACCTTTGATTCTGTGGCTATCTGTTTCATATTTCAACGAGAGTTGTTAAAATTATCTTTTTCAATGATTAAATTTTTCAATGGGGTTTATAAGCATAAGTAAGTTATTCCTAATAAAATTGAGTATTTATTCATTAATATATCTATAAAAATTAGTAATTAGTTCAGATATTTATTTACTTTACCTGTCTCATGATGAGAGAAAAAATCTATTCTCCAATAGATACAAAGGGAAGCTTAAAGTTGAACCCAAATAAATTATTCTTTGTTACCCAACCGTCAATGGAAATGATGGTTTAGTTTTGTAAAATCTAAACTAAAAAAATATATTTGCAAATCTATTGATTCCAAAGCTAACCATTTGTAAGTTTCTTTGAAAACAGATTTTTTAAACCATGTTACGAACATTAAAAAATCAGAATCGACAAATTTAAAGCTCATTAAAATTAACAACCCTTCACGCAGCCTGATAGCAACAACCCCTTTACGAATCCTTCCATGTAAACTCCCGCATAGACAGCAGGCACCCCTTGCTGCCATATCCCGGGTAGGTACTCACGGTAGGTGGGGTGGGTGGATACCTCCCTCACACCCCTTTCATCCCCCCACCACTATTGCTGGAGGAAAATGAGCGCTGGATAAGGGCCATAAAAACGAATTGAACATTTTACCATTAATATTTCTATGACTCCACGAGAATTTAGATAAAACAGGTGAAGAGGATGCAGAAATCTACGATTTTTTTTGTAACGAGAAAAGGCTATAGTCTAATAATATAGAGTTGGATTTCTGGAAAAATACACAAAAACGAAACGTTTTATTTTTATTAATATTCAAAAAAATGTTTTCTTATTTTATATGAATACCCCTCAAGAGTACCGACTGCTCCCAACCGTCTGGAGCCAGTGATACTATGTCATCCCCAATTGTGGAATGTTGAGAGGCTTAAGGTATTGGGGAGGGGAAGAGGAAGGTCGGAAAATACCTGGCTATTCCGATCTGGTCACCAAACATGGCTAAAAGCCATTTCAAGCAACATTTCAATTCTGAATGGTGGTCTTTCACCGGGGCGAAAATGAGAGTATCTTCCACTCTTTCACACTTATTAATGTTAAAAGAAATGTTTTCTTCTCATTTTTCTCAGACAGTTTGAACCAAAGGCAGCTTTGAACAGCAGTTTTGAAAGATGAAACAGATATCATATGTAAAAATATCTAACGTAACTGTATAGCAATACAGGTAATGAAATAACTTATAAATTTTGTTACGTATACTAATAATTCAAAATGAAACTACGTTTAATTTCTTTTCTAAAACTAAGTTACTAATTTTAAGGCCAAACGAATTTTTATCCAGCAAATTATCAGTAATATTATAGAAAAAACTTCTTTTTTTATCGTGCAGTTATTATTTTAAACGCGCATTTCTTGTTAATTAATTTTATCACCTCTACTATAAAAATGTATTCAAAATTCCATTTCAATTATTGTTTGAATATTCCAGCATTTCTATTTTTTAATAATTTACAATTGCATATCTGTCATAACATCAATATTTTACACTTAAATATTTTATTGTTTCTCTCACCTCAATAATGTAAACCATACAATAATTTTATTATGTAGATGTAACATGTCATATTGTACGAGTTTGTATTACTTAATTTTAAAAAAAACTTCTCTTTATCGGCACTGAAACTGAAATGTAGTTTCCATTTCCATCTATGATTTTTATCGTGCGATTTTTACAATTATGGGACTGAATCTGTTTCAATCGTTATCAACGTTTTGTCGATAAGTCGTAAACCATCTTCAATGTTCATATACGCAAGTACTGCCAGATGAAAACAATCACCAAAAGATTAGTTTGTGATCAAGCAATAAACGATTTTCATACGGAAGCAATTACAGAAAACGAACAAATCTCTACGGTTTTATAGACAATCCATGAAGGAAAGTATTACGTAAATTTAATTGGAAAGAATTTCATTTTTTCTTAAAAATAGTTCCTGTGTAGTTTTGGTAAAAATTCTTGTTGTTGATACACAGATCAGTCATAGATGTGTGACGTTTCCACTCTTCACTTCAAATTACCTCCCAAAGTTACTTAAATTTACCGCCGGACACTTTGTATGATGGATACCAAAGTAAATAATTTATCAGTATAAAGTTTTTTACTTGATGTATGAAAAAAAATCCTGAAAACCTGTTTCTTTTATGAAACATGTTCTCAAAAGCAGTTGATCCATTTTGCGAGAAATTTGATCCAGAGTGTTCAACTATTTGCATAGGGCTTAGATGAAATTGAGCGGTCGTTCTCGCCGGGTGATATTTCACTTAACTCTCACAGAAAGATTAAAGAAAAAAAAACTTCAAAATGACAAATTCAATAATAAAAGTGCTGTAAGGCGTAAAATTTCACCTTGCAAATAATGTCCGTATGAAAAGTCAATAATATAAAGACTTTTCTTATTAGTTTTCGGGCAACTTTGGCCGGCTTTTGTGAAATTATTATTGTAGAATGGGAGAAAGGTAGTGTAGTAAAATAAATCGCCGATCAGGTGAGGTATAGAAAATCGGCATAACTGCGGGTAAAATTGGTTTTTGGCCTTGGCTCGAATCGTCTTTTTATCGATTGAATCTGTGCGGTAAAGGTTTTTGTTATAATCTATCGGACCGAATATTTTATCATAAGTAGATTTGTTTCATTTAAATACAATGTACGGAACGCGGAGAGTCGAAATAATACTTTTTTAGTTCTTGGTAGAGATCCAATTCTTCTCAACGAATTCTCAGAATCTATTTTGTGGTGGAAACATAAAATCAATGTTTCCCATGAAAGTTGATGTAGTAATCTCAATTTTACCGTAAATTATCATCGTGTAGTAATAACGATACTGTCTACGACTGATTGTATTTTTTTCTATCAATTTGCTCTGCGGTTTCTCGGCATGTGTTGGTGGTTAAATAAATTAAGAGGAACGGCTGCGCAGCCTGTTTCATAAAAAACTTAATTTTGGATTTGATACATGCCAAAATACTCACCTAAACCTAATGATCTTTTTTTAAAAATTTTTAGTTTCATTTATTAATTACACTTTTTGTTACATGATATAATACAGATTTTATACTATTTGCTTGTGGATGGAAGAACAGTGTACATTATTTATTATTTGTAATTAAAGTAATATAATATATGGACATATATATGCATGCATTACAGTTTTATTAAGAAAGAAAAAAATATAGTAAATGATAAAGAGATATTTGTTTTACATATCATAATTATGCTGATGTAAGCGTAATGAGTAAGATTAAAAAAAGGGACGCTTAAATGGTTTGGGCATGTGAAGCGAACGAACGAAGAAAGGGGTGTAAGGAGAATGAATGACGCGAATGTGAATGGAAGAAGAAGCCGGGGACGCCCGAAGAAGACATGGCACGATCAAGTGAATCAAATACTTGAGTCGGGCCATGTCAGAAGTCGGAATAATAGAAGAGAATGCATGAGACGATGCATGAATGTGAATGAAGCAAGAAATGTATTCCAAGATCGAGTTGTTTGGCGGTCAGTCCTCTCTGCCTACCCCTGCAGTGAAAAAGCGTGATGGTTAGTAAGTTAGTTAGTTATATTTAAAATATATGCGTTTCGAAGAACAAAAGAAATGTTATGGAAGACAAGTAAATTTCAGAATATTTGCAAGGCAAATTTAGTTGGAAACATTTTTTTTTTATTAAGATTTTCTTCAAAATATTTCTTGACAGAGTTAAATATTTGTATTTTATCGTGAATGCAGTAATATTTCATTAAAAAGTATAGTAAATATATAGAAGTAATTTTTTTTGTTTTGTTTTACATTATGTATTATAGACCATTAAAGGAATTGATTTTTCGCGATTTTAGGGCCACCTTTAACAATTATTTGGTGGCTAACGGTGATTTAAAAAAAAAGGTTTACCCCGTCCACTTTGAAAATATAATGAATATGTTCTTGATTTTATTTATATTAATAATAAAAATAATTTATTTTTTAATTTCTAATATAAATTTGTTATTCAATGTTTTATTAACATTTTTGAATAATTGCTTACCTACTTTAATGAATTTTCTTTTATGTTTAGAATTTATCTATTCTTACGTTATTGTGTTCTATGTTTATCATTTGTCCATACTTGACATTATTGTTTTTTAGTATTCTGTATGTCCTGATGAGAAAAACTTCGCTTTCGAAACATGTTGATATTTATATATTAAAAAAGTGATGTTTACAAAGTAATTTTTAATTCATTTAAATAAAATAACGTTCCCACAAATCAGCAAAACGTACCCAATACTGCCAAGATTGAATAATTTTGTATTGCAACAACTCTTATAACACCACTGTTGAATTTGTCAACCACTTCTAGTAGGGAGCTTAAAAATATCTGAATAAACCATTGACTCTGTGCAGAAACGGGTTGTCAGTGATTGATTTCCCTATCTTAACAAACGGATTGAAATTTTTAGAGTACAGACCACATATGGGAAAGCTGTCATTGTTCAATGGAAGAAGGAAGATGCTCTGAGAAACTGACTTCATTAATTCCTTCGGCACCGATACATAATAGGGAAGTACGACAAACGCGCAGCCAACATGTGTACACAGTTAACAATTGTCATGGGAAAACGGGTCATTTCTACAACTTTACGTTCAACAGTTCAGCTGTGAAACGATTTTCCGGTCTTTGTGAATCCTCCCTCCTAAAATACGGATCTCTTCAAGACTCATTTAAACTCCTTCTCTACACAAACATGGTCAAAAACGACATGGGGCCCTAAGGGGAATTATTTTCCTCGGGGCCTCCTGTGTGGAGTTAGTCTAACTTTTATTTTATTTTTTATAAACGAAACTCGGACATTGAATGAATAGATTAATTGAATGAATTTGAACTAGCCTATACACCTATTGGACGAAGTAAATGGGAAAAGAGAATTTATTATTCTCAGGTGATAAAACAATACAACTGCAAAGCCCCCAATTTTTAATTACGAATCAAATATTTTTCTCCCACTCTTCTTTTTGTCCATTCAATCTACCTTCCAGACATGTCTCAAATAAATATAATAAGTTTTTCTTTCCATGACTTAAAAAGTTAAAGTTTAGTTCTGTAGCACTCTCTGATTCTTAACGATTCTTTTTGCAACTGTGGTTTTATAACTAAAGGTGAACTTGGGTAGAATGCAATAAAAAGTTTTTTTTTAACTTTTTAAAGGTCATGGAATATTGGACTGGCATACCAGAATTTTGAAGGGCGATAGTATGGTTTCAGTATATTACTTGCTAAGAAAATATGCTTCCAACTAAAAGTAACTACGTAACCTAACTGTGGCTTGGACAAAAGACCATTAAATGCAAGACGTAAAGATAAAAGACTTAAAACTTTGACTGTAGACCCATCTTGTAGAATTTAACAACCTCATTTATTTTAACGTCGTCTTTTGATGGACGTAACTAAAGAGCAAATAACTGTTGCTTCATGACGTTTCTAAAATACAGAGGTGTGTCATTGAACCCCTGTTGAGTTAAACCTCGAGTTAAAACGGAAACACCGCCACAAAATAAGGAATGTCTTCAGGGTATGTTTTTATGAATGAGAGTGATACTTGGTAAAATAGGGGGAATATGAGGTATGACATAAGACAATTTTTCGTGAAAACGTAATTTCGAGTACCAAGAAGCATAATTTTATGTGGTAAAAGTATTTTCACTTCATCAATAAAATTTCTGGTGTAAAATTTTACATTCCGTGCCTCCAAAGAAAGAAATCCAAACCAATTAACGAAAGATATAAAATTGTCTTAAAGTTCGACTTGCTTACTTATTTTTATTTACTTATTTACCCTTTATTATAAAAAATCATCGTACACATTTATCATAAATATATGTACAGGGTTTTAAGATATGTACCTGATAAACTGCAATGGGCAAGATTAAGAAAGGGACGTTTAGATGGTTTGGGCACGTAGAGCGAATGAACGTAGTAAGGAGTGTAACCATGAGTAGGACTATGTCAGAACTCGGAATACCAGAAGAGAATTCGTGAGACAATGTATGAATGTGAATGAAGCAAGAAGTGTATGCCAAGATCGAGTAGTTTGGCGGTCCGTTCTCTCTGCCTACCCCTGAGATGAAACGGCGTGATGGTTAGTTAGTTACTTAGTTAGTTAGTTACCTGACTTACTTTAACCAGTGATCCCTGATCTTATTTAGGGTGAAAAATATTTTGGTCTCCTCAACAATTCAATTTTTTTTTAAATTTTATTTATCTCAAAGCGTTTAAATTAGTATACGAGTATATCGGACAGTTGAGATTGAGATAGGGGGTTGGGCTGTAACTCGGCTTAGAGACCAGTAACGACATTTGAAAATAGAAAAAACTACGAAAAATGTGTGATCAAGATTTTATTTACGTTTTATACTTCAAATAAGCAGGAATCACTGGTTTTAAGTCAGTACGTCTTTTAACACCGTCTATATGTATTTTTATGGTCGAATTTATTGCCTAGTGGCATTTCTCTGCCAGGCAACCCTTATTGTGAAAGTAAACATATTATACTTATATTGCAGCGTTCTCCACAGAGTGACTTTTCACACGTAATGTGTGAAGACAATTAAACAAATTTATTTAATAATAATAATAATCGGATGATTTTTATAGCGCCGCTTTTGTGAGAAATCACCTCAGGGGCGCTGTACAAATATTACTTCCTATTCTTATATTATTCTTATATTACGTCTATTCTATGAATTTATTATTATTTATTTATTTTTTTTTTTTGGACAGGCCATCATTACACATTATTTATAGACCATATAAAGAGATGAAGTTAAATTATATTCAAGAATGTATTTAATATTACAAGACGCTAATACAAATGATAGAGTGATTGTTTTCCATTATATTCAAGAATGTATTTAATATTGCAAGACGCTAATACAAATGATAGATTGATTGTTTCCATTATATTCAAGAATGTATTTAATATTGCAAGACGCTAATACAAATGATAGAGTGATTGTTTCCATTATATTCAAGAATGTATTTAATATTGCAAGACGCTAATACAAATGATAGAGTGATTGTTTCCATTATATTCAAGAATGTATTTAATATTGCAAGACGCTAATACAAATGATAGAGTGACTGTTTCCATTATATTCAAGAATGTATTTAAGCTAAGACAAAGAATTATTATCCATATTTTTAGGATAAATAACACAGAACACTCTTAAAGGGGTGGAGCGGTGGGGGAGGATGGTGGCCGGTGGGATTTATCCAGAGGGCCCTCAAAATCTTCTTTGTCTTGGTTACGCCCCTGGTGGCGTGAGGGGTCGGATTGATGTTCGTCTGCACGTACGCCAGGCGCTTGTCAGCCGGCTTCAGGATCCGGAGGAGCACTTCATCGTGTAGTCCACTGACATCATTGCTCCTGCATTATCGAATTCTCTGCAGTGCCAGTTGCTTCTTGGCAAAGAACTCATACCCGTCCTCTACCACCTGATGCACCCGGCAGATCAGGTCAAAGTCGTGCTTGTTGAGGTACTTGGCCACTATCTCAATGACGTAGGTAAAGGCTCGTTCTCGCCCAGCTGGTGTTCTTGTTGGGGTTCACTTCCCGGTTGTATACAATATTTTTTACAACCACCGCACTCCACTAGTTCCGCACGTGTTCGACCGACCGCCGCCAGATGTATTATTACTCTAAGGATGTGACCGATGTCTAATGCGTTAATTCGGAAGAACGAAGCAGATTTCAACTCAAAATATTTGGCTTTTTATTATAAACTTGATTTAAGCCCGAAACGACAGCACTAAAATTATGTAATTTTTATAAATGTAACCCAAAAATTATTGCGGTTATTTTATGCTATTTTTACACCGGGAAAATTAATAACTTCCCGATCCTTCCAAGGTAAATCGGGAGCGACTACAAAGCGCAGCCGGCTGCCACGAGGGCGCCATACAACATACAACATGTGCCATACAACATGTGCAATAATACGTACATATTTTAAATTTAATGTCTCGGGTGGGAAAGGGAAAAGGGAAGGAATTCATGTGGATGAGATGGGAATTAACCATTATTATTTTGGTGGAAAGAAGAAACTCTTCACTTTATCCTTAGAAATATGCTTTTAGGGAGTTTTCTGTGCGTCAAAGACGTGATGCTTGTACTTAAAATGAATGAGAGAATAATGTAGCTCGGTGGATGGTAAAATTTCTCTAATCGCTTGAGTGAAGATAGAGTCCATGTTCAGAAAAAAATTAATACGTACTTCAGATTATTAGGTGAATTAAGAGTTTTTTTTAAATATTGTAGAGAAAGGAAAGTCTGTGTATTTTACGTAGTATTCTTAAGGGGAACGGTAGCGCTACCTGTTTCATACGAGTACATTACTTAATTTAGGATTTGAGGCCAAAATACACATCCAAACTGAATGATATATTTTTTAAATTAAAGGTTTAGTCAATATCTAGTACGCATTTGAGGTGAACCTTTACAAAACTGCGCTATAGAAATTTACTCTTATGCTTATTATTATGAGAGGTGTTTTATTTATTTTTGTTTTAAATTATGAACTATGCGCCATGAAAAAAAACAATTTTCATAATTTTAGAGGTAATTTATAAAATTATTTCCGGGTTTATAGTAGCTCTTAAAAAATATATAATATTTGATATGTAAATATGATAACTTAAATAAAAATATAAAAACAAAACATTAAAAAAAAAGCGTTTTTTCTGGTCTATATTTTAAATTATGTACCGCAAATTTGTATTCCAACTTAAATTGGACGTTTTTAATTTAATTTAATGTCCACAATAATGCTTATTTTAATATAAAAAAAAAAAAATATTCTATGTTTTACTATATTTTCAAAGGAGATAAAAGGGTAAAACTTTTTTTTTAGATAACCGTTAGCCCCCAAATATTTGTTGAAGGTGCCTCTAAAATCGCCAAAGATCAATTGCTTTAATGGCCTATATTTCATAACGTAAAACAAAAGTAAATAAAATACCTCTCATTCGTACTAGATATTAACTAAACCTTTAATTTAAAAAACATGTCATTCAGTTTGGACGTGTATTTTGGGACTCAAATCCAAAATTAAGTTTTGTATGAAACAGGCCGCGCAGCCGTTCCTCTTAACTAAAATATAAATTATTAACTAATCGTCATGCCATTTCCCCGAAAGTGTAGGCAGATAGGGTAGACTGCCATACGACTTGTATTGTCACATACCCTTATTTCATTCGTATTCATGCATCGGCTCATACGTACTCTTCTGTTATTCAGGCTGATTTGATTTTTTTTATTTACTGACTTGTTTATAATAACGAAATATTTCGATAGAGCATTTATTCTATCTATTTCTATTTCATTAGTTTTAATAATATTTTTAACATAAATTTAAGTAAATTTTGATAAAACCGAACCGATATTATATTAAAAACAGTTATTATTTTTCGTATACTGCTTGAAAGTCTATTATCATAGTTTCTAGACGATATTTGTGAAAAAAATACCATTGTTTATATTTTTACGCGTTTTATAGGTCAAAATTCATACTTCATTTACCACTTTATTCCATTAAAATTCTCCAATGCGTTCCAATGGCGAGTTGAAGTAATTCTGGCAGCAATTATATTTTTACACGAGGCAGATGTGCCCACCAGTCCGCAAAAATTTGAAGAATTTTCTTTAGTTTAAGAATAGTTTTTCTTTGATTTTTATACACCACATGTAAAAGTACTGCTACCCGGACTTGTTAAAACCATTACAACCTTACTTCTGGGGAATATTCTAAAACCACAATAAGATGGTAAAAACCGAAAAACACTGACGTTTTTCCTGTGCTGACTTTGCAGATCTGGATAAAATTAACGGCTGATCTTCCCAACTTTTCGAATAATCAATTTGAGACACAGTGTGTTTTGTTGAGCATTCGCTCTGCTTGCTATTTCGAAAAAAAAAATTATCGCTGAACACCCTAAATTGTCTATAAAAGTGCCCGCCCACTTCGTAAATTTGGTCGTAAATTTCGTTGAGAAGAGCGTATTTGTGCATTTGAGCAGTATTAGGGCAAAATTTCGGCCCAATAGTTGCTCAGTGGGGTTGGGAAGAAAGGCCGTAATTCAATAAAATGATTGATGAATTGAAATGAAATGAATGATTTTTTTAAACCACTATTTTCAATTAAATATCAACATGGTTCCCTCATCAGGATACAAAGTACATTGAAAAGGAATGACAAATTATAAAAATAAACAAAAATTAACAAGAAGCAGAGAGGGGAAATAATTAAGTATTAATGTAAGAATAATCATATAAAGTAAACAAAATTATTTGAAAAAAAAAATTATATCGTTCTTTAAAATGATTTAAAAAATGATGCCAATAAGTAAATTGACAATAATTGAAGAAGAAATAAATTCACATAAAACTACGCCCAATTAATGAAGTACGGTATCTTAAATACTAATATTATTCATTTTTAAACACGGTTCATTTATAAAAAAGTTCTGCTTGGTAATCTTCTCTATATGCAGAAATTACTACACCGGTTTCGCTGAAAATAGCATAATTTGTTCTTATTGGTGCCGGCAAGGTTAAGAGAGTATTTTGGATGAAATCCAATCTGTAAAAATGTTGTGACGTTTTAAAATTAGTATTAAAGACATTGAACCACCATGTTGTATTGAGGTTAGCCCATAGATATACTACTCTGATTAGCTACAAATTAAATATTCAACAAAATAAGGTTCGGTTGGGTAGAATATTTTCAAAATGGAAAACACAAGAAGGTACCTACTTAAGGGGGAGAGTTACGTTGGAGAGTTATTATTTATTAATTCAAAATAATGACAGTATTATTACGCCATACGATAAACATAATGTTTTTAAATAGAAAAATATTTATTAAATATTTTATAAATTTACGTAGGCTTAGTATTTATCAAAATCTAATCAGAAATATTACTTTTTCTGACCGTCCCATTGTATGTTTTACAAAATATTTAAAATACGAATATGATTTTTAAAATGGAGAAAAATATTTTAATCCTGTACCGTCGCGTTTTTGTAAATAAACATTTGTACAAAGATTTGTAATCCGAATTACAAAAAAAACTAAAAAAAACTAGCACTCTCACTAGTTATATAATATTATTAGTTCAAGTTACCCGCACATTTCAGTCAACCCGACTGAACCTAACCTAATCCAACCTAACCAAATCTAAACAAACCACAGGTACCCAACGTAAACTTACCTACCTAACCTAACCACACTTAACTTAACCTCAGCTAACTTAAATTAACCTATGTCTCGAGATTATCACAAACTAAAACAAATTGCGTACTCACAATCAATATTTTAGTACTCTAATTTCACCGGCGGAGTTATTTTTCAAATCGTTCAATTTTGATTCGCGTTTTCCCACATCTCGCTCTACAATTGTGTCTATTATGACGTGAACCGCATTTGTGTGACCAATTATAATTTCAAATTATTCGAATTTCATCGAATTTTTCAAACGTTTCGAACATCACTAAGGTGGACATTTCCGTGGACCTTCCATTTCCAGAAATCGATTTAACAAATACAAGATTACTCAATTGATAATCCATAGGAAGATTGATCGAAGACTTTGCAGGGCAAGACGTCGTACTTTGTGGATTTGTAATCTCTTTCACGGATACAGTTTTGTTGAGTAAAAATTAATAGTCGAGTGGGCAAAAAAAAAAAGTCGACGGCCTCCATGGTCGAGGGGTAAGGCTCTCGACTACGAATCCGAAGGTCGCGGGTTCAAATCCCGGCGTGCGCAAGTAAATTTTATTTAATTAATTTGTGTTGTTTCACAATTAATTAATTTAAAAATAATATATGGTATATTTGCGCACGTTCCAGAGTGGAAGATACTCTCAGTATCGCCCTGGTGAAAGACCACCATTCAGAATTGAATCGTTGCTTGAAATGGCTTTTAGCCGTGTTTGGTGACCAGATCTGAATAGCCAGGTATTTCCCCACCTTCCTCTTCCCCTTCTCCTTCCCCTCCCCAATACCTTCAGCCTCACAACATTACCCAATTGGGAATGCCATAGTCTCACTGGCTCCAGACGGTTGGGAGCAGTTGGGACTCTTGTGCGGTATTCATGTAAAAACAAAAAAAAATGCGTTGGTCCCATCACACAAAATTTCTGCAACGTTTCAGTTCTATAATGAGCGCACTTAAATTGACATATTTATGTAAAAACGCTCTCAAATTATAACGTACCGCTCTTTCCAATAGAATAATCTATCTCGACCTCATGACTCCATCCTATACAAACTCTGCAATAATATATTTGATAGCGCTAATTCAACTAAAAAACATAAAACTACAACCCAAAGCAATTAGGTTTAACGACTCACATTACATTAGCCGGACGCAAATAAATACTGGTGTCAGGGATCCAATCAAAATGTGCGAAATATTTAATCAAAATTAAATTCTGAAGGATTACCACAGATTCTTTGACACATTTATTACTTTCAGGAGAAAATTTAAAACATTATTTCTGTAAATAACACATTCGACGTATTAATTGTCAGTGAGTTTATTTGGTAGAAATCCATTTAATTTTTTCAAATAAAATTTGAAGTAAATCAAATGTAATAATGTCATTATTAAGTTCAGAGTATTTTAGTTTTAAATTAATGTTACAGTTGTTTCGGTGTTCAAAACCATTTTCAAACTTTGGTTATACCACATTGAGATGACTCTCTTATATCATTTTATTTACTCACACCCTATTTTAATTTGGACGGTGTTTAAAATTATTTATTACCTGCAAGACCCATTTACTTTGAAAATAATTGTGATAATTAAAAAATCTAGTATGAGCTATTTTCCCTATAGAAAATATTTTCTTAATTATTTTATAATGACGTGAATGCTATTTGTGTTAATTAATTTAATGTATTTGGTAACTCCCCGAATTATTTTACGGAATTATATAGTTTGGGTTTCGTGAAAATAATTTTCATATTTTCATTGCTTTATTAAAAAGCAATTATATTAGGATCCTACTTTAAATTTTACTTAAAAATATAATCGACGTACTTCGTTCAGACATTGTGTGTTTTGTCTTTTCTATTTTTTTCTGTGTAACTCAACCTTTAATTAATATTTTTTAGTAAGTTATTTAGTTATTTTTCTCATGTTTGTATTTACCCCCTGAAAAAGTAAAAATACAGGCAAAGTCTATAGTTAATATTTTATATTGATTGGTAATTAATGTCTGAGTCTGTGTTTTCTCTTACAGAAGAAAAAAAATGTAGTAGGAATTAAAATATTTTCAGATGTTTCTTCATGTGGAAACATGTTTCTTTATTTAATTAAAAGAAATACGCGATGCTTTCTACGGGATGAAGTTCGTTCCACATCTACCAGAACCGCGCAGAGCAGACACGTAAAGTGGCAAGTACAGTGTAATGTGAGTACTCTCTTATGTGCCGTGCCTTCCACTGTACATGTCTGCACTGCGCGGTGATGGTAGATGCGAATAGACCTTAAAGATCGCTATAATGATAGTCGCAATGATTAGTGCAGCTTTTTTTTTAAACCAGCCAAATTAAACGGTGAGTAAAACTATGGACCATATCAAAAATGACGAATTTTCATCACGTCTATATGAAATCCTCAACTAAATTCGGTTGGTGAAAGCGTATGGAATATTTACCCAGCTACATGTAGTATTTATTCAGTACTTATTAAACGAGTCGGTAAATACGATAAGTGGTATTTACAAAGCTATTTCTTATTGCCTTATAACCCATGGCCCTTATAAAAGATATTACAGTGAATCTAATATCAGAAAAATGCCTGAAAGGAAAATTAATAGCGTTATTGCCATTGAATAAGTTAATAATCATGTATGAAATATGTCAAATAAAATATAGGAATAGTTCTTTTGCTATTAAGTAAGTTGTTTTCCAAAAGCAGTAAAAACTCTCAAAATCAAATTTGGCGTCATGAAGTGAGTTGGAAATCTCTTATTTTTATATTAACTCCGCACATGAGGCCCTGAGGAAAATAATTTATTTCAGGGCCTATGTCATCTTTTAGGATGCTATGTGGAGAGTCTGTGTACTCACCCCGTTTCTTACCTACTCCCTTTTTACAAGATTTGCTTTTTGTAAAATTTTTGGCTTAGCTTTGAAACAAAACTGATTATTTATAAAATTTGAAAAGGTGAGCTTTTGCATGATGGAATCGCAGTGCTTTAATATCTTAAAATTGTAGATCAATACGAACATTGTCAACTTGCAATATTATTTTCACCACGTGCTATGGAGGTTTGAAATCACCATTTGAACCTAAAAAAGTTTTTTTTAAATAGAGGTTTGAAACAAAGTATTTGTTTTATTTAAAAAATCATAGAGTTATTATTATAATTTGAAAACACAGTTCTAAAAACTAAATTTGAACGCACTAGACAAAAAAAACAGTGATAAGGGAAGTATGTAAAAATATAACAGTAGTTTGAGATATGATAGATGATTTAATTTTTCCAACTAATTTTTATTTTTATTTACATAAATAAGTCATCTCAATATGGCCTAACCGCAGTTTAAAAATGGCTTTGAACGCCGAAACAGCTGTCACAATAATAAAAAATTACAATTTTGAAGAACTTGATAACAACATTATTAATTTTGTTAACTTTAAATAAAAATTATAAAAAAATATGCTTCACGGTGGTCTTTGACCGGGACGATGATAACAAGGTCATCTATCATTCTAGTTAATAAAATAAATCAATTTTAAAGGTGGAACCCCAGAAAATAAGGAATCTTCATCGGTTTTGTCAAAATAATCACCGTTTGAATGGCTATTTCAGGTGGTCTTCATAACTCCGACTAAGTCCTCTTCGCAGAGAGTTAAATTGATTAAACGCTAAGCGATAAAAAATACATATATGGGAAATGGCTCTACTATAAATACACTCGCCCCAAGATTATTATTTACTTAGCAAACTCGATCGGCCGAGTAAATATCACGAAGATGAAAATAAACATTGATTCCGAATTAGCCCGACAAGTTCCGAAGTTTGCCGAAGTTGAAACGCAAAATTTATTTCCAAACAAAAAACTTTTAGGGACGGGGCCCCGATGAGAAAGTTTCAAAGTGTTTTTAAGCAAACAAGCAGATATTGTGAGAGATTGATAATTTTGCGTTTTAAATTTGTAAGTGCTCCGAAAACAATCTCGTGTGCTTTCGATCACACCGTGAATTTAAATAAAATATGTCGAGACTTTTCTTTGTATGAATCAGACACTTTTATAATACCCAATTGTTTTTTTAAGTAAGATTGAATATATATATATATATATATATCAATACCGATCGGACAACTTGAGCTAAAAACTCCAGCCGTAGTCGTCGCCACGACTATTTCAAGGTATAGGATGAAAATGGAGCTATTGACCGGTCAGTGGCTGAGTTGGAATCGCGTCTGGGTCTCACCTACGCGTCGTGAGTTCAATTCGTCGGCTGGATATGTCCTCCATCACGACACAAGCAACATTTCCCGCTTACTGTGATGGTAGTAGGAGATTTTCAAATATTGTCAGGTTATTCATTATTCAGGAATGTTTCAGTTCCTTAAAAAAAATATGAAAATGTTCTTAAACGATAGATATATTTAAATCTTTTTGTTTTTAGCCACTTTATTTTATTTATATATATATTTCTGCATTCGACCGGTTTCAGTTGGACTCTCCTTCTTCAGGAATGTACACATATAAACTTATATCTGTGCACTGTAGACGAAATGTGGAGCAATAGTTGATCTGTGAATTGTAAGTGTCATTTTTCTGGAAATTTTTTGACGAAAAATTATATTTAAAAAAAATTACTAGGAAAATAACATTTTTAAACTTACTTTGAACAATTTCGTTTACTGGAAAGATAACCCAGAATAAATGTTGATAAAATACGTTGGTTATTATTTATGGAAAAGCCGGGAGCAATTCAGGATTAATAGAGGTGCGATTATCGTGAATCTATTCCGGAAGTTATGAGATCCACTGAAAGAAAGCAGCCAAAAGGCCTCCTGAATACCTTTCAGATGCCTTTCAAGCCTCCTCCTATCAGGCTCATTCAGGTCCCCATTTCAGTAGCAAACTTTCAATAGTCACTTACCGGAAATACCGCCAAGAAATTAATATCACTAATTTGTTTTCACCAAAATCAATTATATGTTCGTGTAATACGAAAGAGAATTTATTTATTTATGTAATTTACCTCTTAAAGGTTCTACGAAAAGTCCGGTTATATAGTTCAATATGTATGAATTATGTAATGTGGGTACAGTATATTTTCAGGTATTTCCGTGAATTGTTATTATCATAGCATTTGTATTTACACCCGTGTTCAAAAAAAAAAATTTTAAAAGGGTTTTCAAAGATTTTGTCGAAATAATAGACCAACGAAAAATTAGAGTAGGTACTGCCCGGCTCTTAGAGAGCGCATTTTTTTATTATAATTTAATTGAAGGGCATCCATTAAAATGATCGGAATTTAATGGGTAGGGGTCACATTTGTATTTAAAAAACAAAAATTACAAAAGATACATTTTTATTTTCACTATCCGCCGTTTATTACTTTAAATAAAGACTTAACTGTTTTTATATTTGTTTGATTAATATATAACCTATCAACATAGAATCTACAATTAAAAAAAAACTTAAGTACTAGCTTAAAACATTAAAAAGATGTTTCTTGAATGAATAGGTAGGTGAAAAATAATATTTATAGCGCGCTGGAACCATAACCACAACTAAACGTTTCCGCTATTCAACTCGTACAAGTAGTAGGTGATGCGCACCATCTCACTCGCTCATGCAATTACGAAATCTGAGTGAGGGGGAAAGATAATCGGCCGCCGGACCGCGGGCAGGTGGCAAATATTTTTAGTTCTTATGAGCGTCAAGTCAGTAGATCCACAACCGCCTCCAGTGGATGAATATAGAGGTTTTTTGTAATATAACTATATTTTGATCAATTTTTTCATGAAAACACATTAAATGTGTGAGCAACAAGATGAAATTAAAAAAAAATAATTTTAATTAATTAAAATCTCTCATGGCGACGCAGGTTTTATTTTGTATATTGGCATGACAAGGGTTAACAATCATTATAATATATTAAGAATTATGTATCCAAAAAGATGCATGATATTATCAAAACAAGCAAAAAATGTACTCGAAATGAAAAATATAATATTGTACATATTATTGGAGAACTTTTGAAAATATTACCAGTATCCAGTCAAATAAAACATTTATGAATTTTTAATTTCTTGAAAATTTTTTTTACAAATACCATCACGCCATTTCTCTGCAGAGGAATGTAAAATGGATTGCCACGCAATAATGGTTAGGTACACATTCCTTGATTAATTCAAATCCGTACATCGTGTTCTCCATACCATTCTATAACGTCAGTTCTTGACATAACCGGATTGAAGTATTTGTTTCATTCGATCGTGCATGGTATCCATGACAATTTGCCCTTTTACCAGAATGTGTACTGTGCGACATATAACGTAATAATCTTTAATAGCACAGGACCAATACTATAGGTTACCCTTATTGTCTTTTCGTGGTCGATACTAAACGTCGCAATGGCCGATTAATTTTCATCAGAAACAAGTATAATTATATTTTTGCCCATGATTTAGCGGTATATCATACCTATTATTATTTTATCCATTTAATAAATCTCACGGC
Source organism: Halesus radiatus (assembly GCA_022606495.2). Taxonomy (NCBI): domain Eukaryota; kingdom Metazoa; phylum Arthropoda; class Insecta; order Trichoptera; family Limnephilidae; genus Halesus; species Halesus radiatus. The sequence goes on from JAHDVE020009352.1 coordinate 39,729, forward strand.
ATACAAACCATCACATCTCTGGTCTTACTTTTGGCCCTTTGTCGTATATCAGCGTGTTTTGTTTTGGGTACCAGATAGGATTAAGTGATACAAATTCTGGCACCGAAAATGGAACTTTATGAGGTTTGTGAGCTTCTCGGTTAGATATGAATATAATATTTTAATAATATACCGAAAGCCCTAACCAACCAAGTGTAGCCTGGATTACACGAAGTTACTTTCAAGGTTGTTGAGGAATTTAATAAGCATTTTGATGTTGGGTGTTTTGTCCTTAACAGTTTGACTGTGACCTTGTGTATTGATCCATTAGAGATAGGGGGACACTCGAAGTTTGAAGATTAACCATCTACTTTATCCACCGACACGAGAATACCATGGATGGATATGGATAGGTTAAGGTATGAAAATCGATTTGGGCTCAAATTATGAGAAACAGTAAACAGAGTTGGTCCTGTCTATATAATAACTAGTACACATTAATTGTTTTTGTATTTATTTCGTGAACTCCATTTAATTTTTCTCCATTTAACTCCATTAAAAACCGATTAAAGAAACAAATCTCTCTTCTGTGAGGTACTTGTAAATAAGTTACCAATTAAGTTATTATTTACTTTAAACAGAATTAGTTAGTAAACATTATCAAACATTATATAGATTTTGACATTTTAGACAATTCACGGCAGGCGCGGAATAGAGTAGAGTCGTTATGGCCGGTCGAGTCCAATGAATCCGATTCCGATGGCGGTGGACTCGCTCCGAGTTCGCAAATCCAGATTCACTCGTTCCGAACTTACACTCAAGGAACGGCAAAGGTTTTGGATTAGAGTAAATAACGTAATTGGTAACTTATTCAATATTGAGTTTTTATTTGTTAAAACTAGTCAAATATTGAAATTTTTAATGAATGTCATTCGCTGAATGACAGTTGACAGCTGTCACCTGAGAAAACCAGAACCGCAGTGAAGCAAGACATTTTTAAGCCAGAGGAAAAGGATAAGGAATCTTCCTTAAAAAGAACTGGAATTGCCCTTCAGGTAAAACCATCTGGATTGTCACACTTCACCTCCACATGATGCACTAACTTCAAAGTAAATTAACTTTCTCAGATGTTTTGATGTACGTATTGTTACCACGACGGCCAGTGAGAGATTTTCTAGAACTTTGAATTATGATTTCTACGTTCGAAATTCAAAACTTGATCCCCATTTTAGCACTATCAAGCAAACTACTACAATATAATTATTCATATTATTCGCTGAATAATTTGTATCTACAGATTACATAATTGGAGTTAAAGCGAAGATTGATAAATATATATACGATTCCGATAGAGATGTTCTTTTGATACATCATCCAAAAACAGCTTAATTTATCGTTTATGCAAACATTTTCAATGATAAAGAGACAACTCGTATATTCAACAACAAAGAGACAACCTTTATACGTTGATTAAATTTGAATAATCGTAAAGTTTTAAAATGCATCCTTCATAATATAACCAGCGGAAGTGCCCGGTGTCGCCCGGGGTTTATCATTGGTTTGGATTAAAGTTTTGAGGTTGTGATGTGTTACCGCTATCCCCTCCAATAATTTTCCTCTAATTTTGAACGCCAAATCTGCAAAATTTCATTCTAGAAGTACAAAAATTCTGCTTTAAAGGATGATTAAGGGGGATGGGGCAGTTTTTCGGAATTGTATGTAGACAGACGCGTTCTTCTTGTTTTAAAGGTAAAGTGTGCAAAATTTCATCAATCTCAGAATAAAACTGTAGATTTGTATACAACTTTGACTCTGTGCAGAAACGGGCGGTCCGTTTGACAGATTCCACTATCTTAACAAACGGACTGCAATCCTTGGAACACAGACGTCAGGTGGGATTACTGTCCTTGTTTTACCGGTGTTTTAATGGAAGATGCTCTGAGGAACTAGCGTCATTGATTCCTTCGGCACCGGTGCATAGTCGGGAAACACGCCAAACGCGTCCCCAACATTTGCACACGGTTGACATTTGTCACATGAGAATGGGTCGCTACTACGACTCGTTCTTGTGTTCAACAGCTCGGCTGTGGAATTATCTGCCGGCCTCTGTGTTTCCTCCATCCTACAACATGGTATCTTCAATACCTAAGTTCATTCCTTCCTATCCTCTAAAAGACCCTCCACACAGCATCCCCAAAGATGAGATAGGCCTTGAGGGAAATTATTTCCCTCAGGGTCTCCTATGTGGTGTTTCCGTAAAAACAAATAAAACATACAAGCTTACAGTGCTCGGGACACTTCTTCATATATCATGAGAATACAACGAAAAGAGGCCAAGTCTAGATCTCTGTCCATTGACAGACTAAGACTGAAGTAACTTGCATATACACAGAGTCACTGCGAAAAGTGAGAATATTTTTTTAGGTATTCGAAACAAAATATAATTTAGTTTAAAATATCCTAACTTGCGTCACTATAAGTCTGCATCCACGTAAAAATTCACAATCTCAATCTGTCAAAAAATAATTACTTAGACTATGCCATTTTTTTTTTCAAATTTAATCAAAATCAAATTTAATAATGTTATTATTAAGTTCTGCAAGTATTTTCAGTTTTTTTTAATTTTATTATTGTGACAGCTGTTTTGGTGTTTAAGAGGAACGCCTGTTTCATACATAACTTAATTTTGTATTTGAGATCAAAATACCCATCCAAACTGAATGATATATTTTTTAAATTAAAGGTTTAGTAAATATCTAGTACGAATGAGAAGTGTTTTTATTAATTTTTGTTTTAAATTATGAAGTATAGGACATGAAAAATAAATAATTTCCATAATTTTAGAGGCAACTTAGAAAATTATTTGCAGGTTTATTTATATATTTTTAATATTATTACTAGCTGATGTGTACCCGGCCTTGCTCGAGACTTTAAAAAAAATGATAAAGTATAAAGTATAAATGATTTGACATCGAAATTAATGCATTGTGACGACTATTCTCTAAATAAAGAAATATTCATTTGATAATTTTATTTCTTTACAAATTATTATTTTTTTCAAAACATATCTAAATAATAAAGTTCTTAAGTAGGTACCTACTTGTGTTTTCCATTTTGAAATTATTCTGCCTGAACAAACATTCTTCTTTTGAGTATGTAATCTGTGGATAACCAGAGTAACATATTTATGGGCTAACCTTAATACATCAATGTTTTTCATACAAATTTTAAAGCGTTATAGCAACATATTGGATTTCATTCAAACTACTCTGTAAACCTTTCCGGCACTAATAATAATAAACTATGGTATCTTTAGCGAAACCAGTCGAGTAATTTTTAAGAAAATCGAAGACAGACAGGCAAATATTAATATTTTTTTTATATAGAGATGTACCTACCACTTTTGAAGTTAATCAAACTGGGATCAAATTATCACTAAATGGCTCACAATATCAACATGATAAAATATTTTCACAAAACACACATTTACATTTATTCAAAGCAAACAAAACAATTTTCATCGCATGGTAAGAAAAGTATATAGGAACCCACCACAAAACGTCAAACACCTAATTTTATGAACCCATCAAATTTATAACATACGAGTATACAACAGATTTAATATTTTACTTGACTTTCGGGGCTTTCATTTGTTTTCCTACACATAAAGCCTTATAAGTTTTTATTTACTATTCATTCTGTTTAATTAAATTTGCTGTGTTGTGCGTATCTATTATAGTCAATATCGTGTTTATAATTTGTTGGGTTAGTTTATCTAAATAGCTGGCGAACCCAGTTTTTTTGTTATCTTGGGTGAGGCTGGTTAAACAGAATAAAATGTTCATTAATATTTAAACCCTTAACCAGACCCAAGAAAGCTATCATAAATTTTACTATTTTAAAAGTGGAATAACGTAGTTTCAATTTTTTTTATGTGTTCTCTTTCTTAAAGATTTCTAGCAACTCCTATGAAAAATGAATACTCATATAGTCTGCATAGGAAATAACATAATCTTTTGCTTATGAATGAAAATATTTGAAACGAAGTTTAAAAAAAACATGTTTTTATCATTAAACGAATTAATATCACTTTTATTGAATTAATAACGATCGCCCGGGCTATGGGCCATCGTAATTAATTAATAAATTAATTAATTAATAAATGAATTAATTCAATAAAAGTGGTGTTTTACAAATTGTGTTTTTTCATTTAATATATAATGTCACACCACAAAGTGTTTGCTTCCTTAGAAAAAAAAACTTTTTATCAGTTTAAGTGGAAGTGTTTCAATAAACTTGAAGGTTTCATCGAAATTTCAAATTTAATATTCAAGTTCCGTGAAAACTCTATTCAATAAATATGAAACAACTGGCCCATAATGAAATAATAATTGAAATTTTGAGGTAACCTTGAAATTTCCAGAAACAATTCGTCCTAAAGTATGAATATAAATTGACACTTTTACATTAGTTATATGGTAGATAAGTTCATAGACAAACGATTCTTACATTTTGTGGTAAAAATATACTTTTGATGCCTGCCTGTAGGTTCTGATTTTTTAAGTGGGAATTATTCTCCCACGGCCTTCCAAAGGATTAACTTCAACAAATAAAACAACTTTAATACTATTCTTAAGTCAGTACTAGTGAGTGGAAGATAATAAAACACCTGTAAGCATTATACGAACGCATCAAATTCTATATTTCTCTTTCTTGGAAAAATTTGATTAGTTACTTTTTGGGCAGGGGTGCGCCCCTGGGAATATCACTGGCGACGGGAAACCACCATATAATACACCTTAATTAACATTATTGGAGAAAATTACCCAGATTTATCATCATCACAATAAGATAAATTTAAAGAATTTATTAGAAAACATTATTTTTTAGATTTTTTAAAGAAAGACAAACATTCCCCTTACGAAAAACTTGATAATATTTTTAAAATTCCTACTATAAGTATTATAAGCAAAAAATGTTACTTATTCAATGATGGGGGACCAAATTGCCAAAGGAATTGAACCCACAACCCTGGGTGGGAACCCGATGGATTTGTACACTCAGCTAGTATTGAATATGTTCGTATTACAGTTTACGCAAATTAAATTTTAAAAATATAAAAAATGTTCTTTTATAAAAATGTTATAAAATTGTTAATTTTTAAAAAAATTATAAAAATGTTATAAAATTGTTACGAATCAATTATTCCCATGGGCAATTCTAATCTCGTTAAACATTTTCTGAAATCTCTACGTACGCAGATCTGTCACAGTTTTTTTTGACATCATTTTTCACAAGACGAAACAATTTTAAAAAAGATAAAATCTTAAGGGCGTCATTTAAGCGTATTGTGTATATTGAAATGCAATATTTTTTTCTTTTAAAATGTTTAACAGCCTAAAATTCCTGAACTGTAATATAAATCAATACAGACATAACCTCTCTATAAAAAGAAGAAAATAAATAAGACTTCCCTTTCTAAAGAAAACAAAATCGCAAAACTCACTACTATATAGATTAGTGAAAAATCTTCTAAGAAATACCGGCCAATATGAAACAAGAGAAAAATGTGTTGAACTTTAAGAAGGAACTGGCGAAATATGTAAATTGCAATATTAATGTCGTAATTTGTAAAGTTGTATTATATGTTTTGACTTAAACGCAATTTACGTCGTTTTCAAGTGTGTTGTCTGCAAGTATGTTGTCTGTTGTATGCTGATTATGCGGTGCTGATTGCTAACAGTATGGAAGATCTACAGTCCCTCTTATCTACGATGAACGAAGTATGTACGAAGAATGAGCTAATTATGAATGTAAATAAGTCCAAAGTCATGGTGTTTGAAAGAGAGAGTACGAAAACAGTATGCAATATAGTTGTGAATGATGAATACTTGGAGCAGGTCGATGAGTTTGTGTATATGGGAAGTATGTTTACGAGAGATGGAAAGACTGATAGGGATATTGAAAGAAGGGTGAATGCAGGAAACTCCATTAACGGAGGACTGAACGCGGTTGGCGCAAACAAAAAGTTGTCCAAGGAAGCGAAGCCAGCAGTCCACAATGGAGTGCTGATACCAACCTTGATGTATGGCAGTGAGGCATGGAACTGGCAGAGGAAGGATGAAAGTAGACCGAATGCTGTAGAAATGAGATCTCTGAGACGAATGTGTGGTAAAACCATGTATGATCGAGTGAAAAATGTTGAGATTCGTAAAGAATGCAAAGCTGATGTAAGCGTGGTGAGCAACATTAAGAAAGGGACGCTTAGATGGTTTGGGCATGTAGAGCGAATGAACGAAGAAAGGAGTGTAAGGAGAATATATGACGCGAATGTGAATGGAAGAAGAAGCCGGGGACGCCCGAGGAAGACATGGCACGATCAATTGAATCAAATATTCGAGTCGGGCCATGTCAGAAGTCGGAATAACAGAAGAGAATGTATGAGGCGTTGTATGAATGTGAATGAAGCAAGAAGTGTATACCCAGATCGAGTTGTTTGGCGGTCCGTCCTCTCTGCCTACCCCTGTGGGGAAACGGCGTGAACATTAAAAAACATGTAACCAGGGGCGCTATTTCCGTTCTTTTTAAGGAAGATTCCTTAACTTTTTCCTTAGGGTTAAAGCCTTCTTACTTAACTGCGGTTCCGATTCTCTCGGATGACAGCTGTCGACATTCATCAAAAATGTTAATATTTGCGATGTTTTAACAAGAGAAAAACTCAATATTAAGTATTTTAAAAATTACGTTATTAAATGCTTTAAACATAATTAGCTGGTAAACATTATATGAATGTTGGCATCTTTGACAATTCACGTCAAGCGCAAACTCAAATGTCACTTTTAGAACTAGAGACAAAAAAGGTCATTACTATCTAACGAGATAGGTACCTTTTTTATAAAACGTGATTCTTCCTTAAAGAGCTTACTTATGGTATTTAAAAATAAAATTAAAATGTATTAAAATGAATTACAACATAATGTAATTGTTTTTAAAAGTTTTAGTTCAAAATCTTATGTCACATGAAGATATTTCATCAACTTGTGTTTTCAAATAATCTCTTGACAATCTATTTACGATCTTTTTACTATGTCTCACCGGAATTTCGCAGTTAATCAAGAAGTCTTTAACCCTAAGGAAACACGTTATGAATCTTCCATAAAAAGAACGGGAATAGCGCACCAGTGTATATATTCTGTCTTAAGTTAAATAAATAAATAAATAAATTCATAGAACTTCTATTTTTATAAACAATAATTATTAGCCAGAAACACTCATCCAAATTGAAAAAACCTTACGAGAAAATAAATGTCGCCGACAAGACTCGAACCTGCACCCTTCTGATTGCCGGTCAGATGCTCTCCGGCAATCAGAAGGGTGCAGGTTCTAGTCCTGTCGGCAACATTTATCTTTTCTCGGAAGGTTTTTTCAATTTGGATCAGTGTTTCAGGCTAATAATTATTGTTTATAAAAATAATTGTTACCCTTTGCACAAAAATCTTGATTAAAAACTTAAGTTTATCAATTAATCATACAACTGCAATTATAAAAAAATTATTTTCAAAATTAATACGAATAACTAAATTGCCAATAAGAATATCTAAGCCCATAAAAAAAAAATTAATGTTCAGTAAAAGAATTGTAAATATGAATATATTATGCTTTTTGGTGTGTAATTTACGTGTGGGTGGTAGGAAAGCACCCACATAAATTGAAAGAATGTGGGTTTTGTACGTTTTCATTTCCCAAAAGCCACATCTCACAAATTGGAAGCCATAAAGAAGTATATATTACAAAAACGACAAAAAGAGCAGAATAAATGATCGGAAAGTTACAGCTTGGAAAAATATTCAGACGTAAAATAACCAACATTTCATACCACAACACAATCTAAATATTTAATAAACGAATTTAAAATTATATAATTGAAAATACACTTTGTATATACCACTTTACTTAAATTAAATTAATTTAGTAAAGTGGTATATACAAAGTGTATTTTCAATTATATAATTAATAATGATGCCACAAAGTTATCAAGCATTTGAAGAAATTATGAATTAAAAATTATTTTGAATTCACCACTTTATTATTATAAACCTATACACATGTTTAGAAAGCGATGCTTTCTTCATCGGGAATATTTAGAATATTAAAAAATGATAATATCAAGTATAGACGAATGATAAATATGGAACACAATAATATAAGAATAGATACAATTCAATTTTTAATTATTAATTATTTTTATTGAGATTTAAAAACCTCATTTTAATATTTAATCATTCTAGAAAATAGTATTAACATAACCTAAATGAAATATGAAAACGGAAAAAATGACAGAAAATAAACAGAGGACCTGGGTTCGAGTCCCAGATGCGACTGATTATTTTCTGTCATTTTTTACGTTATCATATTTCATTTAGGTTATGTTAATATTATTTTCTACAATGATTAAAAATAGATAAATTATAAACATAAACAAAAATTGATTATAGCAGATAATTATTTAATTAGTAATTATTTAAAAAAATCATTAATAAAATTAATATGAAACATTGAATAACAATGTAATTTTTAAATAACTTATTAATAATGACGCCACAAATAAATACCAATATTGACGGTAATATTAATAAATCTCAAATGAAATACCAAACAGAAAAAGACACGAAAATAAAAATAAGGTAACGTCGCATCTGGGGATTGAACCCAGAACCTCTGTCTTGCCAAGGCTAGCACTGTAACAATTGAGCAAATTAGACATTATTACTTTTTGTCAATTTGGACGATATCATACCACAATTTAAGAATTGTCAATATCACCTTCAATTAACACAATTTTTTTTTGGATGCTGTCTTTTCGCATAATTACAAGGATTTACCCAATTTTTTTGCATCGTATTGTATTGTCTCGAATGCATCTTTCCAATTTTATTGCGATTAAATAAAAATCAGTTCTGTGTTCGATTCCCAGATGCGATCATTACTCTTTTAGTGAATGTATCTTTTTCTGTTGTGTATTTCATTTAAGATTTGTTAATATTATTCAATTTTGGAATAACTTGTTGAAGCTTATAAACCTCATCGTAATATATTTTTAATCAATGAAGATAATATTAACAAATCTCAACTGAAACATGAAACAGAAAAAGATACAGGAAATAAAATAAATAAATTGAGGACTTAAATTTGTATGTTGATATCGTTAAAAATTACGTAAAAAAAAGAGATCTCATTAGCTCAGTAGTTAAAGCGTTGCTACGGCAAGACAGAGGTCTTGGATTCAATTAACAGATTCGACTGACACCTTTTAATTTTCTGTGTTTTTTTCTGCTTCACGTTTAATTTAAAATTTGTTAATGTTTTCTTCCTCTACGATAAAATAAAACAATCAATAAATGTATCAAAAAATTGGTTAGCTGAAAGAAATTGTAAATAATGCAAAATCATATGTTTTCGATTTGAGAATTCGATGGCCTAGAAATATCATGATTTAATTAAATACTGCAAGTAGACACACACCTTGGCCTTTCGTTTAACTGTGTATCGTTTTGGTGTGACTTTGATTGAGCCTAGAAAAAAATAAAGGATCAGGCATTAAAAAAATGTTTAAAGAGCAAACTCTCCTGCTTAAAAACCCCTTTTTTCGATATTTTCGTATTGTTCATTGTGGTAAATTAAGTTTTTTTTAGAATATAACATTAAAACATTTTAATAATTATGTCCGAGCTTTACAGAATAGAATAAAACACGCATTTTAGTTATGGTTTATTGCGTGAATCGAAATATGCGGCCGACGTTAAGCGGGAATCTCAACCTTGTTGCCACCTGCATATTTTAGCCGGTGGATTGCCATAAGAAAGCATTTATATATAGGACCACAAGTCAAACAGCTTCATCACCCACCATAATGTATTCCTCCTAACCTTCGCTCTTCAACTCATTCATGTAGTTTCCTCTTCCGTAGCGCCTATCTCCTCCCCCTGACCTCCGACCTCTGACCTTCCATCCATTCAGTCCGCAGAACTGGCACTGAGATAATTGCATTACGCAATCAGGCGCACTCGTAAGTTATCCGATGAAAACACTTCGCGTAATTGCTAATCTTCCTGAAATAACTTGTTCAGTGTCACTGTGGCGCTCCTCTTGTTAAGCCAATCTGGAAAATTATTATTAAATAAACACGCAGCTTTGATGACACAAGTAATTTAATTTGATAATTTCGCCACGCAATATTCTAAATTTTGAAATAAAATTATATTTAGGCTATTTGTGGCTTCTTAGTTCAGATTTTAGGCTGCAAATCAAGTGGTCGCGGGGTCGAGAAGTGAGCTAAAATAACACTTAGCATAATTTTTTTTTTTTTTTGGAAAAATTTATTGAAGCTTATAAATCTAATCGTAATATATAGTATTTTTTTATATGAATAACGCGCAAGAGTCCCAACTGCTCCCAACCGTCTGAAGCCAATGAAACTATGGCATCCCCAATTGGGGAATGTTGTGAGGCTGGAGGTATTGGTAAGGGGAAGGAGAATGCGAAGAGGAAAGTGAGGAAATACCTCGCTATTCATATCTGGTCACCAAACACGGCTAAAAGCCATTTCAAGCAACGTTTCAATTCTGAATGATGGTCTTCCACTCTGGAAGATACTCTCAGTATCTATTTGCTATATATCGAGGTCCTGGGTTCGAGTCCCAGCTCCTGCCATTACTTTTTTTTCTTTTCTGTGTCTTTTCCGTTTCATGTTTCATTTTGAGAATCGTTAATATTATCGATTTATATTATGTGTTACCGAATAACGTTAAAATTGACAATACACCCAGCTTCCGACATCTCCTATACATTGACATGGCAACATGCTACACTAGCGACTCTAGCGGTCAGAGTTGTATATTTTTTGTAGATTTTATGTGAAATATACTCAAAATAATTTATAGTTATCGATAATTCGATAAATAAATATAAAGAATCCTCCTAACTTTACTGCTTTTTTACTCATAAATGAAAAAATATTAAATAGGCCGTTAGGTTTGTACTAGCGGTTATGAGCCTCGCCGCTCGTACTCTGGCTGGTGACTAAGAAAGTAAATAAAACACTTTTTTAATAAAATATCAGAAATTTTCTTTTAATTTCTTACTTTTAAACTTATTAGGCTATATTTTTTATGTATATTTTTTTTAATTTGCTTAATGAGCACATCCAAACATTAATCATCAATCTTAAGAGTGTTCTTTTTTTATAAAAAAAACAACACTACCCCTTCAAAAGTAATTAAAAATTCCCACACACCATAAATATAATAATGATTTGACAATAAAATTAGACCAGTACTAAGTCATATTACTTGTAAGGTTTTTCCCCTGAATAATATCGAAGTAAATAAAAAAAACCAAGGTGATTAGAATACTAGAATTACTAAAACGACCTAATAACAAATGTAATTAAGATAATTGATTTAAACCCTTGTAGTCCACCCCTCTTCCCCTCCCCATATGTTGTGTATAAAAACCATAGATTTAGAATAATTTGTACCAGTCTGAAGATAGCCCTAACGAGCTGAAACCCGGTTACGGTCAAATAAAAATTAAAGTGGAAAAAAGTTTTATATTTGTTTTATTATAATATACTATAATGGAATTCCACCATGTATTAACAGTTTCAAAAATAGAAATATTAAAAACAATATTATTTTATCATTTACCTACATGTGGAGAACCTATTTAAAAAACTTACATTTTGAAACTTTAACTCATCAATCAACGATGGAAAGTCATATATGCAAAGCATTTTAGTAGATTAATGAGCGCGACATTGTATACACATCAAGAGGCTATTAACGTTTGAATTTTGATAAAATTACAGTAATATAATATCGCCATCTACATTAGTAAAATTCGAAAATCCACACTTTCACAAGTTGAAATATAACCACCACCTTCTAGCACCTAGTTTACAATATTAGGTAAAAGCCTAGTTTACGACCAAAACCTCATATTCTTAATTAAATTTAAAAAACCTATTAAGTAAAATAAATAGTGTGAAAAAAATTCACATTGTTTGTAAAAAAATATTTCGTCGCCGTACTTCTAAATCTGAATAACACCAAAAAAATATAATTTTTTTATTTTATTATGACAATAGAGTATGACAATGAGTTAAAAATGTCCAATTGATATTGATTGAAATATGAATACAGTTGAGTATTTTTGTTTTTACGTTTGCTACCTTATTTTTCTTTTTCAAAATTACTAAAAATATATACTGTTTTTAATAGACCAAAGCCATTTTTATTGCGAAATATTTAAACATTATCAATTTTATGAAAACTTTTTTGTGTCTAATGGTAATAATGATTCCTAAGGAGATGTTCAGAGAAAGGCAAAGTCTTTAATTCGCTCTGCTGTATAATTTGTTGTTTGTCAGAAAAACAGTTTAAACACGATGGGGATCATTTATGTTAGGGTGGCAAGGATTTTTTTTATTTGGGTTTTATATCTTATTCCTTCGATTGAATCTTAGTAGCTAAGTTGGCATCATTTGGGTTTCACCCAGGCGTCGTGAAATCAATTCATCGGCAGGCTAAGTCCTCCATTACGACACAAGCAACATCTTCCGCTTACTGTGATGGTAGTAGGAGATTTTCAAATGCTGTTGGGTTATTCGTAACCAGGGAATATTTGTCTTCCTAAAAAAAAAAGAATAAACAAATAAAACCACTCAAAATTTTACTATAATTTTATATTACAAATTGCATATATGTACAGTAGATCGAGATAACAAAAGGTAGAATATTAAAATTTATTCTAGTTTACAAAACAGATTTTTGTTTCTCCTGAAAAGTTTATAAAATGGATTAAGGTAATTTCATAATTAAGGTGACGATAAATTATTTGATAACAAAAAATAGTGTCAGCAGCATCTTTATTTTGCAGGAAGGTTGGTTAAGGTTGCAGATCTTGTCACGAAATATTCATAGCTTAAGTTACAAAAAAAAAACAGATTCTATCTCTAATAGCAATCTCTCACTATCGCCATTCTAAAAGTATTTCCCACGGTTCAAGACGGAGAAAATATTACGCTATTTTGAATAATCGATTAATTTTAAAAATTATTTTACCTCCATAGATTAGAATCCGTGATCTTTGGGTAAAAAAACAAATTCTTAATACATTAAATTTATTATTAATTCTTTAAACATTGTTTCATGGCATGGTTTAGTAAGTGGCCCATTCAATTATATATATCGTGTTGTAATTTTTTTGTGAAAAGTGCCAGGGAACATTATATTGATATTATATTACCAGGTCGATGAGTTTGTATATTTGGGAAGTATGTTTACGAGAGATGGAAAGACTGATAGGGATATTGAAATAAGGGTGAATGCAGGAAACTCCATTAATGGAGGACTGAACGCGGTTGGCGCTAACAAAAAGTTGTCCAAAGAAGCGAAGCTAGCAGTCCACAATGGAGTGCTGATACCAACCCTGATGTGTGGCAGTGAGGCATGGAAATGGCAGAAGAAGGATGAAAGTAAACTGAATGCCGTAGAAATGAGATCTCTGAGGCGAATGTTGGGTAAAACCATGTAGTCCGTGTGAAAAATATTGAAATTCGTAAGAATGCAAAGGCTGATAAGCGTAATGAGTAAGATTAAGGGACGCTTAGATGGTTTGGGCATGTGGAGCGAATGAACAGAAAGGAGTGTAGATATGAATGTGAATGGAAGGAGAAGCCGTGGACATCTGAGAAAGACATGGCACGATCAAGTGAATCAAATGCTTGAGTCGGGCCATGTCAGAAGTCCGAATAACAGAGAATATATGAGACGTTGTGTGAAAGTGAATGAAGCAAGAATTGTATGCCAAGATCGAGTTGCTTGGCGGTCTGTCCTCTCTGCCTACCCCTGCGGGGAAACGGCGTGATGGTTAGTTAGTTAGTTAGCCAGGGAACATTTCTCCCTCTCTCTGTGTCAACTGTGGTGAGAGGTGCATGGAGATAATCTTCTCTACCCAGTAAGCGGGCTGGCTATTGCTACTGTAGGGCTTTTATTTATTTATATTTCAAAGAATTGTAAACTGTGTTTTATTTGCTAGCGGCACTTGCTGATGGCAATCTTATATTTAAGCCCGCTCACTAAGGTAATAAGATGAAATTTGGGCGGAGACGGAGGAGTCGGTGCTGGGGGTCCAGCGGTCCAGGTTGGATATAGGGGGATTCAATATTACTTTGTAGAAATAATTGTAATTTAAATTAAATTTTAATTTTAAAAAACCACTTCTATAATTAAGGAAATTTATTTTATATTAACTCTATACAGGAGATATTGAGAAAAACAATTTACCAATTGGCCTAAGTTATCTTTGGGGATGTTGTTGTGGAATGAACATATGTCTTATAATAATAATAATAAGAGTTAATTTCTATAGCGCAGTTTTGTGAAGGTTCACCTCAAGTGCGCTTTACACTAACT
>JAHDVE020009353.1:0-12507 GCA_022606495.2 Halesus radiatus
AATCTTGTCTTAAAAACTTTAGTTTATCAATTAACAATTAATCATTATTCATATATGCATTTTCCTATGGGAGGTACGATGTTGCAAAAAAATAGAATATTAAACAATTTTTTTTATAGATACCCATTTTATTTATCCCACCAACCTGTGTTTGAATCATGTGACTTAATTTTTAATTTTTTTAACAGTAATTATTATTTTCTCATGACGGGTGGATACTGATTTTATAAACACTATTAAAATTAATAGATTTATATAAATAAATGTTTATATGTCCGGAATATTCACCGTGGAAGATTCAATGTGGAACTTTCACCGCGAAGAAAATATTTGCCGTTATTTTTTTACTGAAATAATTTAGTTTAAACAATAGCCAAGCAAAAGCAAAGGGGCATATTTTGATGGTTTGGAGTTATGAATGCATTTTGCTTCGTTATTCGTTAATTTATAATAAAATTGTATTTCAATGTTATATCACGTAAAGTCTAATCTTCATTTCAAAATAATGAAAAACAACCTACAAGTGGTTTTTTTTTCACTCCACAAACAGTATAAATGTGTTGTACTAGGGTGTCAATTTTTGCACACGTGCCCTTTTGCTTTTTGGAGCGATGAAATAAGAGTTACGTAAGTTGATATTAAGTATTGGAAATAAAACCTGAATAGTATGAAAAAAAAAACAATTGGATGGCGTCTCTCTCGGTTTTACCCTACCACTTCTCACCAATGATTTGCTACTAACAAAAGTGTGAACCGGCCTAGATATTTTTCAATTCGAACTTCGTTTGTCAGTCTGAAGATAAACGTGATTGTTCGAAACCGATCCGGCCGGACGAACAAGTGAAATAAAGATTTAAATTGCTTTCATTACCCCAACACAAACAGTTCATAGCACCGTATTCAGACATTCTATTTTATGTATTTTTCGAGGTTAAATTTCCGTGCGGTTAATCATCCACGGTGAATTCCGCATCCGTTGACAAACTACTAGAAAGCAGTTTATCGGGACTAATGTTTTTTTATGGTTCTACCATTATTTTTTGTCACGATGAAGTTAAATAAAATGGTTTAAATAAATTAATTAAAATTAATTAAAATCATCCGCGGTGAATTTTCCCCGCCGTGAATCTTCCGCATTGGAATCCTACATTATGGATTCTTCTTGAGTTGCTTCCTCATTGCTGAGGATCGTGACCCAAACTAAAATCTCCCTCGTGTACAAGGCTCCTCCACTCTTCGCGATTTTGCGCGGCGTGGAGAGCTGCGGACACCGACGTTCTAGACGCCTGCAAAATTTGGTCTTTTTCAACGCATCGGTGGCCTTCCTCTGCTTCTCCTGCCTTTCACTTTACCAGTGATCTTCTCCAAGTTGGAGTTCTCGGTTTGACCACTGTAGGCAGACAGTTGATAGCCTATTGTGGATGTCAATTTCTTCCAGAATTGATATATTTCTGCGCTTGGCTGTCCATGGAATCAGTGTCAGGAGCATTTTCCTCCAGCACCGCATTTCAGGGTCATTGTAAGCGACCATTGTCGTTACAAGACTGTAAACATGTAGGGTGCTGGTCAAGTCACTTTCTATGCTTCTGGGGGTACGGGGCCAACTATCCTTGAGGCAGGTCCAGGAATCTTTCAGGTGGGAGGCAGGAGAAGTGAAAGAATTTCTATGGTTACAAGATGTGACTGGGTACGAGTCACGATTGCTCGTCCGAGTGTGACTGGTTTATTTTCAGAAATGTTCGTTTTTATATCATTACAAAGTGATACAAGTTTTCAACACCAGGGGCGCTGCTGAGGCAGACATGTAAATAAGGGGTCCGTGCACGGTATTGTGCTGCCACGGGGTTAGTTGCATTGTCAAAAACCCGCAACACGGTATCGTGCTGTCGCGGGGTCGGATGTGTTATCGAAGTGATAGGAAAGGCGAGGTACAGGCAGTCGGCCCTGTATCGCCTGCTGCCCAATACCGACACCGTCCAGTTCCTGAGGAGGACCAAGACCGGTCACATAAAGGTCACGTTTCCCTCCACAGGTGCAGAAAAACAAGAGGAGATGCCCCAGACTGCGGCCGAACACCAGCCCACGGCGGGGCCGTCTTCAGCCCCCCACCGCGCACCACCAGGACCAGCATCCTCGTATAAGCCCCCATCAAGACCGGGGGCAGCAATGGAGACTTTTCCCGCCCTACCATCAAGCGACGGCTGGCGCCACCCAACCAACCCTATCAAGCGGCCCCACTCACCGAACGCGGAGATTACAGCCACGGTCAGATGCGATAATCGCTTCTCAGGCCTACCCGAGGTGAGCGAGGGCGGCGGCGCGCCGCGCACAAAGCGCGCAAATAATAATTTCTCTTCTCCCTCCGCAGGTGAAGCAGCAAGGAGGGATCGAGTACCCCCAGTGGTGATGACCTTGGGTGCCATGACGCACCTGCAGATCACCACGAGTATCCAGAACCACCTAGGACCGGGTAAGATTTTTAATATCCGATATAACAGGGGCGGCACGGCGAACATCTTCGTGCGCTCGATGGAGGACCACCGGGCCCTCACAAACGGACTTCGTGCGGGAGCAGCAAGCTTCCACACCTTCACGGCGGAGGCCGAGAAGACCAAGAAGTCGGTAATCAAGGGCCTACCCGATGTGGACATCGACCACATCAAAGAAGACCTCGAGAGCCAAGGCTACCCGGCAATAAGAGTGGTGAGGATGACGGCGGCATCTGCAGAATACCCGCTATATCTGGCCCACTTCAACAAGGAAGTGGATATGGGGAGGCTGAGGGCCTCCATCAAGTACCTGTGCCACTGCAGGATTAGGCTGCAGAAGTACCGCAGCAAGCACCTGCAGCACGGCACCCAGTGCTACCGATGCCAGGGGTTCGGCCATGGCTCGAGGAACTTCTCACACACGGCGAGATGTGTGAAATGCCTGCTGGAGCACGCATCCTCAGAGTGCCCCAAGACGACAAGGGACGAGCCCGCCGCATGCTGCAACTGCGGAGGTCCGCACCCGGCGAACTATCGAGAATGCCCGAAGCGCGTGGCGTACGTGGCGACTCTTCAGCCGCGCACCAACACCGCCCAGCGACCCAGCAGGCTGCCTCCTCACGCAGCAAGTGCGACAAGGACGGACGGACGCTCATGGGCGAACATAGCGGCAGGCACAACCGGCCCCACGCCAGCAGCACGCCAGCAGACAGCCGGCCCCATCCCAACACCACGTCAACAGCCAGAGCGCCCGCCGCCGGCTCAAGAATCCTCACCACAAGCCGAAGACGACCTGGACATAATGTCCCTCCTCCAAGGCCTCCTCCGCGTCCGCTCGCAGCTGGCTCGGTGCAATTCACGAACGGAGAAGCTCGTCATCTTGATGGAGCTGATCACGTCCACGCTCGATGGTTGAGCACGGGGCCCTGTGGAACGCCCGCAGCATCCGCTTCAAGACAGATGAACTGCTCGTCCTGGTCCAAAACACAAACACAGACATAATACTCATTACTGAAACACATTTAAAACAAAACATCCATCTGAGAGTGCCCGGCTTCGAGATATTCAGAGACGACCGAGAAGAAAATTACGGGGGCGGCACGGCCATACTCGTTCACCAATCCATAATAGCCACGAGAATTCCTACTCCCAAGTTGAAAACTACAGAAGCTACAGTAATCGAAGTCAACATAGAGGATAGGGCGCACATTTTCATCGCCGCCTACTGCCCGAACGGCGAAAAACTCAAACGAGAAGATCTAAGCGCCCTGATGAAGATGGGACCCAAAGTTGTAGTGGGATGCGATCTAAACGCAAAACACAACTTTTGGAATAACTACATAGGCAACACGAATGGAAAAACGCTATTCAAGCATATGGAGACGAATAACTATTCGATAATGGCACCGGACAGACCGACGTACTATTCGACAAGAGCGAAATATCCCAGCACGCTAGACATTGTGCTCGTGAAAAATGCCAACACGATCTCGGCAATACGCACGCTCGACGAACTGCCGTCTGACCATCTACCGGTGAGCTTCACTATAGGAGGAACAACTGCGAGAACGCAACTACAAAGACGCCGATTGGACCGGATTTAAATCGGAAATCAACGAACAGATCCACCTGACCTCGAGCACGTTTCAAACAAGAGAAGAAATCGACGCGGCCGCGCGCACTCTCACAGAAATAATACAACACGCACAGGATAGGTACATTCCACACAAAGAAGCACACACATACACGATCAAACTTCCCGAAGACGCTCTAAATCTCATCAAGGAAAAAAATCGACTGCGACGGATCTATCAGCGGACGCGAGACGGATATGCAAAAACCGCCTACACCACTCTCGAGCGAGAAATCAAGCGACAAATCTCGGAGCTGAAACGCCTGCAATGGACAAAGAAAGTCGAATCGCTGACTCCACGAGATAATTCCCTATGGAAAATGGCGAAAGCTCTGAGACATCAAGACAACGCGATCCCTCCGCTGACGAAAATAGACGGCTCAGGCCTAGCCCTGTCCCACGAAGAAAAGGCAGACGCGCTCGCAGACGGGTTCGAGAAAGCATACAGAGCTACGGACGGGATAAGCGACCCCGAGACGAATAACATCGTAGCCGAAAGCCTACGAGAACTCGAACGAGCCGAGCAAACGAGCGTGGCCGACATCAACTTCACAACGCCGAGCGAGATAGCCGTCACGATAAAGAGATTGAAAACGAACAAAGCGCCGGGAAGCGATCAAATACACAACATTCTACTCAAACATCTCCCTCAAAAAGCCATCATACACATGACAAAATTGTTCAACGCCTGCTTCATGGTCGGACATTTTCCCCAGATATGGAAATCGGCAACCGTACTTCCGTTTAACAAGCCAAACAAGGACAGAACGAAGCCAACAAACTATCGCCCGATAAGTTTGCTACCGACCATGAGCAAGGTATTTGAACAAATAATACTCAACCGGCTCACTCCACATCACGAAAACACAAACACTCTACCAGACGAGCAGTTCGGATTCAGAAAGAAGCACTCCACCACCCACCAACTGACCAGAGTAGCGGAATTCATCACGCGCAGATTCAACGAAGGTCGCATCACTGTTGCAGCGCTTTTAGACCTAGAGAAGGCGTTTGACACTGTCTGGACACAGGGGCTCGTGCACAAACTGCACCGCACTGACACGCCCGTATACCTAACTAGACTGATATATGATTATCTAAAAAATAGGTCATTCAGAGTGTTCATAAGGAATGTCTTCTCATCATCACGTGGGATACCTAAAGGCGTGCCGCAGGGAAGTCTCCTCGGACCGCATCTCTTCAATATATTCACGCACGACATCCCCCGAGACGAGAGATGTAAGCAGTCTACGTTCGCCGATGACGTCAAACTATACGTTTCCTCGAGAGATCCAAACATGGCGGCCATATACCTACAGCGGGCGCTCGACGCCCTGGTGGAATATTATAAAAAATGGCGCATGAAGCTAAACGAGACGAAAACGGAAGCCATAGCCTTTACAAGAAAAGGAAAAATCGACAACCTGACGTCAAGCTCGAAATGGGAGGACAGCAGATCGAATGGAAGGAAGAAGTGGTTTACCTGGGACTCACAATGGACTCGCGGCTAAATTGGAAATCCCACGTGATAAAAGCGCACACGAAGGCTAGAAAAGCGATCGGCGCAATGCGGCCGATATTCTGCAGACGAAGTTCGCTACCTCCCAGAACCAAACTCCTCATTTACTACTCGCTCATTCGTCCGTTAATTACCTACGCTTTCCCCGTGTGGAGTAACATTTCGAATTCAGCACACACCAATCTCCAAACACTACAAAATCACTGTATTAAAATCACATATAACACCAGAATCAGAACAAACCTAAAAACACTACACAAAACACAAAAAATACCTACCTTGTACGAACACGCACACAAGTTGTCCGAGCGTTTCTACAACTCACTGAAAAACAGCAAAAATACACTGATTCGAGAGCTCGGACAATACACATCGCCTAACGACTTCACTTTCAAATACAAACACAGACTTCCAAAACACATTCTCATGAGTCACGACCTAGCGTGGTATGATCCTTTCGAATGAGCGAGCGGTAAGTCCTTCCCAATTCCAGAATCCCACCCAAATACAATATTTATATATACATATATGTACGTATATAGATAATTATTTATTTTTTATTTAGCTTCATATTTATATAAGTACGTCTATTCATAATCTCCCATACACGTATATATTTACACAAAAACAGACATACACACACACATTGCAAAACGCAGGATCTCAAGACCGAGATCACTGAAGTCCGAACTCGTTCTTGGGAACATCGGGCGCTTCCTCCTGAATAAGGTTTTCTATGGTTTTCCTTATTTCCAAAGGCGAATGCGGAGGAACTCCAACAAAAAGGCCATAGCCGACACCCTCTCCCCTCCTCACACAACACAAACAGACACGTATGTATATATGCCAAGGTGCTGATGCTGGTGCTCCTCGGACTGCCGATGATGACGCAAAACATGCAATTTAGTAGGGTTTTTATAAACAGATTTTTCCCTACAGAAATCACAAGACGCAATTGACAATAACGGTCAGGTAATATTTAAAAGTACCATCATGCGGTGAAAAGTGTGAGGCGCAAAGACGCCGTTCTATTTGTATAAAGAACATGTAAATTTAGAGACAGTAACTTTAAATGTTTCGTCACTTCTTGACTAATAAGAAACTAAGAAATGAAAAAAAAAAAAAAATGTGATAGGAAAGTCTGCCACACGGTACTGGGCTCCCGCGGAGTCAATCTATTATGGAAATTCCCGTGTGGTTCCATCACGCCGATAACACTATGAGATGAAACAAATCTTATAAATCTTACATAAGATACAATGCCAATAGTACAATACAAATCACGAAGTACATTGATAAACATAATGTTGCAAAATTGGAATCCTAAGAATCATGATAATTACGATCAAACGATCACGTCGGTTACAGTCATCCATCCGCTTTTTTTCTATATCATATCAAACACCTAGTTAATAAATAAAAAATTGTGCAATACATGCCTATGTATTGCACAATTACCTTATAAATTATCAATACGATTTTTTTAAAACGTAGCCTAATCGACGAAGGTTTGAAATAAGAGCGTATATAATATGAGGTTTGTAATCGGGGGTTAATAAGCAAAAAAAAAGAGAAAAAACGAAATGGCATTTTCAGAATAATTACAAACAATGCGTGACAGACGCACTAATCCAGTTAATCCAAGACGAAATCGTTTAAAAAGTTTTCATTCTAACGGCCAAAGTTGCCCTATTTATTTCAAATAATGACCAGAAAGTCGGCCATTAAATTATTATTTAATCATTCAACTACTTTCACCCCAATTTTAGATTTTCCAGCAATTTGAAAAGTATTTAGCCCGTTAATTGACTGGCCTACTTACATAAATTTTATTAGTTGATTAATTCTGTAATGGCATTCTACTTTTTCAATCAGATTTATATGAATCTTTTTTTCAGCGGCAAAACTTTTCCAATTTTGGTATTTCTGACAATGGAAAGAATTTCATTTCATGATATATTTTTTAGTTTCTTTCAATATTTCTTCTACAATAATGTGTACAATATGTTCCAAGGTTAAAGGGAAGCAATTTTAGTAGTATGCTATTGTTCACTTTAAAAAATGTATTTAGAGGCCTTGTTACGTGAATTCCGCAGTAAAAACAGATATAAATATACAAAGTTGTACGTGTAATTTCTTAGTTCCGATTATTTCACATAGATGGCACAGTCGGCAAGACAGTACAGGAGTGATACCTGAGAACCTCTTAAGGTCAGATGATTAAATATTAAAATGGGGTTTTTGAATCTCAATAAAATTAATTAATTTATTAATTCAGAGATAAATTGGTTGATGTATTTATTCAGTCGGCAACCTTCAAAGCGTGTATTTTTGAAAACTAAGCACGAAAACAAAGCAGAATAGATCTTCTACAACTAAATAAATAGTTTTGAAAGTTGGGTATTAGAGAAAAGCCTACTTCAAGTGAAATATCACCTAATTGCGCTATATAAACTGTATCATAACATTATCAATTCACTCGTTTACAGAGGAAACCGCATTGCCTTAAATCGGCTTATTACGTAGGTAAACAATAGTGTGGGAATAAAGCTATAAGTTCACGGCACGTGGTTACTTTACTACCGAGTAACTTAATATATAGTGTAACACGCTAAGGTTAGAATTTCCACACCGCTAAGAATTATCCCCCTAGTTAAAAAAAAATAAAACGTTTTAGACGTACTTTTTTCATGGGGTACTTATTACAACGATGCTATAAAAGTATATATTTTTTATGGGTTTGCTGATTAGAGGTCGTCGGTTTAATATGTTCACGAATACGGAACGAAGAATTTTTAAAACTCGGTCAGTATCGGAATAATACGCAAGTTCGTCGGCCTCCGTGACTAAGAGGTTATTATCCTCGGCTACGAATCGGGGGGTCGCGGGTTCAAATCCCGGCATGCGCAAGTAAATTTTATTTAATTAATTTGTGTTGTTTCACAATTAATTAATTTAAAATTAATACATAGAATATTTGCGCACGTTGCAGAGTGGAAGATACTCTCAGTATCGCCCTGGTGAAATACGAAATTCATAATTGAAACGTTGCTTGAAATGGCTTTTAGCCGTATTTGGTTAACATATCTGAATAGCCAGGTATTTCCCCACCTCACTCTTCCCCTTCTCCTTCCCCTCCCCAATACCTTCAACCTCACAACATTCCCCAATTGGGAATGCCATAGTCTCACTGGCCCCAGACGGTTGGGAGCAGTTGGGACTCTTGTGCGGTATTCATATTAAAAAAATATATGTATAAAAAATGTTTTGGTTTTAAGATACTTCACTTTATTTATATATATTTCTGCATTCGACCGGTTTCGGTTTGACTCAACCTTCTTCAGGAATGTACACATATAAACACAATAATATGGGATAGAAAATGGAGAATAATATTGACAAATCTTGAATTTGAGATATGTTATCGATGAAGATGATATAAATTGACCTGGTCTCCTGAACTATGTTGGTTAAGCGGTTGCCCCGGATAGGAAATGCGACTGAAATCTTTTTTATTTTCTTTAATTTTTTATTCCGTTTTCAAGTTCATTTAGATTATGTTATTATTATTATCTGCAACGATTAAATATTTAAAATTGTTTTTTTTAATCTCAATAAAAATAATCAAAAATTGAATTTTTCATTTAAATTATAATGTCAAGCCACAACGTGATTGCTTCCTTCGATAATTTTTTTTTGATAAATTTGTAGTACTTCATAATTTAATCAATTAAAATAATATATAGTATATTTTTGGCACTTTCCAGAGTGGTAGATACTCTCATTATCGCCCTGGAGGCCTATTCTGGTTCTTTAAAAGGAAAATTCCTTACCTTTTGCCTTAGGCTTAAAGACTTCGTACTGTTCCGATTTCCTCGGATGATAGCTGGTGTCATTCAGCGAACGACATTATTTAAAAATATCTATATTTGCGTAGTTTTAACAAAAGAATAACTAAGTATTATCGTATGTTTTTACTTTAAATATTTTTAGTGAGTTTTTTTGTCGCATAAAAATGTAATTAAATTAACCGAATTAACGAAGTTGCGATGGTTTTAAAGTACCTTTTGCCAAAAGTCCGAAATGTCAGATAAAATAAACACTGTCTAAAGAATACAAATAAATTCGGGTAGAATCTGGCAGTAATGATAAAAATGTAGCAGCCAAAATATGTTAGGATTATATTAAGATGATGTTATCGGGTCACAAGAAATCGAAGTATGAAACCGAGAAAAATTAGTGAACGGATTGGGGTAGTGGTAGCTCAATGGATTTGAACGCAAGATCCCGGATAGACCATGAGACCATGGCTTCGAGTCCCAATTGCAAACCATTATCTTTTTCTTTTCGGTTTTATGTTCCATTTTTAAAGTTGTTAATATTGTCTTCAATGATTAAAAATATATTTGTATGAAGCTATCACATAGTGGTTATCCTTTAAAATTAAATGAGATAATCAAAACTTATTTTAACCACTTTTATTTTTAACGCCAATCGGTTTCGGAAAAACCGTTCCATCATCAGGGCAACATATATACTAAAAAAAAATATATATATATATATGGCAGAACATTCATAATATGTGACACAGGTGTGACGTTAGAATCAAGAAATCATAGTTTTGATAAAAAATACGGGATCAATATTCTTCACATTTATAGTAAAGGTAAACGCTTAGATAATTAAGTAGCCTTTGAAATTAATAAATCCCTTAATAATAATGAGTCTATTATTTACAATCGAAAATCCTATCTAACAGCCCCATTTTAAATATGTTTCCTTTCACCCCTCCTTCAAGCTCTATCTCTGCCACAATTTTGTTTAGAATACGAGTATATGTCGGCATTAAAAATAAAAGTGGTGAAAAACAAAGTTTGTTTGTTTTATTTAATTAAAAATATATTACATTGAGGTTTTTAAGTTTCAATACGTTATTCCGAAGTTAAATTTCTAATTTTCACTGTATTCTCGCACAAATTAAAAAAAAAAAACACTTAGATTTACTTTGAAATAATGGAGCATCTTCTTAATGTAATTTTTGAGTAATTTCTTCGACTAATTCAGTAAACTACCGCCGCAGAATACAGATGAGAAAGTCCTCCGTATCAAAGAGATATTATATCCCTTGGATTAGCTCAAAGGGATTCCCTTTCCATCTGAGCAATTTCTTCAATCAGGTAAGTTGAAGTAGGGTGCTTCACTGTAGGCACATACCTGTAACCTACCTTACCTACTTTGCCCTTTTTGAACATTCTCTTGAGGAAATTCATGTTTGTCATTGTTTGGTTAAGATAACCCTGCTAGAGGGAACGGAAAAGGACACAAAATATTACGGTAGACTTAATTTAAAGATTTTTAAAAATTTATATGTTTTTATGCAAATCAGTTTATAATATACATAAATGGTCAATTTTTCTATAGCGCCGTTTACTGACTAAAACCACTTCAAGGCGCATGATATGACATTAAAGATTGACTCCCTTTGAAAAAAATATGTTTTAGACTTTTCTTGAAGGTTCCAAAATTGATTTCTAACCTCAAACCAAATGGAAGGTCATTCCAAGAATGTGGACCCAGTGCATTGAAAGCTCTGTCCCCAAACTTAACAGTATTTGTACGAAAGGGTTCAACCAGTCTGTTCGACGTGTCAGACTTGGCCGACCTGAGCGTGAGTTGCCTCTGAGTAAGATTGTCCTTCACGCGGAGATCAGTCAAGCATGATGGTGCCAGCCCGTTAAGTGCCTTATATACCTTTCTGTGACTTAAGGCCAGTGGTTAAATAAAAGGAGAAATTTGTATGTCCAACCTCATATATCGGACTCATATCCATTATTTATAGCTACTTCTCATAAACACTCCGCGTTTCATTCAATGGTCCATCGTTTGGTCACGATACCGTTATCAAATACTAATTTTTCCAACGAACTAGCATTAATTAAAAAAATAGCTATAAATAATGGATATGAGTCCGATTTAATTGATACAATTTTAAGTAAAAAACAAAAACTTCTTATTCGCTAATCCACATAAAATTAACACTATTAACAATCTTAGTTACCAATGGCGGCGTATTTTATTCATTAATCGTTTTTCTTCCTGCAGTGTAAAAAATCTTCCTTCTGAATTAAGACCTGCATTTTATACAAATAATAATATAGGTAAATTTTTAATCAACTCAAAAGATAAAGACGACAAGCTTAGTCACACGGGAATATATAAATTAGATTGTAATGATTGTTCAGCATTCTATATTGGCAAAACAACACGCAATGTCAATGTTAGAATTAAAGAACATCTTAGATGCCTAAATAATAACGATTTTTCAGAATTCGCCAATCACCTTATTGATAAAGATCATAGCTTCATTCAAAGCACCGGTGCTAATATTCTTCATAAAAATGGTCATGGAAACAGATTAAATAATTTAGAATCACTAGAAATAAAGAAAGCTGTTAAAACCAAAAATAAAATTCTTAATAATCAACTAAATGTGTCCAATAGCCCAATATTAGGTATATTTCCTATAATCTCGTAAAATTTCCCATCCCATAATCACCTGTTCAGTTATTCCTTGGTATTCCATTATGTGCACTTCTGTCTCTTTCGCTCAGTTATTTCTATTTCATGCTATTTCATGCTATCTCATTTTTTCTTTGTTCTATGTTATGTTCTGTCTTGTTCTATTTTGTATATATAAACACACACTATGTATTTTTGATCAGTTTAATTTTTGTACCCTGAAGATGCTTATGTTAAGCGAAACCGGTCGGTCGTAATAAAATTAAATAAAATTCTCGTGGTTATAAACAAAAGTTATTGTTTTATTTTCATTAAATATGTCTAACCACAAAGTGACTGCTTTCTAT
>JAHDVE020009354.1:0-10230 GCA_022606495.2 Halesus radiatus
ACTAATTTGGCGGGTAATGAATAACCTGCCGTAGCTCAGTGGTAGAGCACTTGTCCGGTAAACGAAAGGTCGCGGGTTCGAGTCCCGTCGGCAGCATGTATTTTTTCTCGGAAGATTATTCAATCTGTATGATTTTTCAGATAATAATTATTGCTTATAATAATTTGTTTAATAATTATATTAGTTATGTTGAATAACGTAGTCTGACAATCATTGACACCTTCAACAATAATTTGATTTGTTGATTATTGTCCTCTTTATTTACCAAGGAAGTACGTTGTTCAGCAACGATTAACATACCACCAATTGTTGAATTGATTTATTGACCCTCGCCCTTTAGTTTCCTAGGCGTATATCGCCACCAATAGAAGAATGATTTGCAGTTGCGTTAAAAACGAAGTGCAAAAAAATGGCGTGTTCACCAATATTGTTGTGTTTGATTTGTTGACTTTCGTTCTTTAGTATATCTACTAGATACATACGCATAATATGCTGTTAAGTTGAAGGACGTAGTCTAACAATCATTGAATCTTTCACGTTTTTAATATATTGACCTTCATCCTTCAGCGTACCAGACATACATGGCCACCAACAGGAGCATCATCTACTGCTATGTTGAAGGACGTGGATCAGGCCTCAAGGGAAAGGACTCCCTGTTCAGCATTAACAATAGACTAGGCACTTATGAGATCGAGGATGTCATCAGTGTTACAAGGTAAGTTAAAAGTTTTTGGAAATCACTGATGAATCCATACCGGGCATCTGATGCATCAACATGAAACTGATGACCGCTTTATGTCTGCCGCGTCCGATATTCTGGGGAAACGATTTTTAACTTCCTCTAAATTCTATCCCGTACTACCACATTCATGTTACCATTAATATGATATGTACTTACCGACTATTTGGCAGTTCTGTATCATGATCATCTCCTCCAACGCGTCGTGTGCATAGTTCAGGATTATATCGATATAAAGTAAGCGTTTTTCGGTAAGCAAATCTACTTCATTTCAAGACATTACCTGCTCAATTTCATGGGCTATTATATTTATTTATTTGATTACATGGATTCTAGAATGTAAAGAGCTATTAAAAATTACAAGTACATAGAGATTCTAAACTATAAAGTAATGCACAATCTTTTTCAAACGTTTAACAGTGACATAAAATAGAAAACCAAAACAATATTATAACACTTATCATTATTCAAGCTACTACACTACATATTGCAGTGCTGGGTATAGATGACGCTTTACTGTTTAAATTGAGTCAGCAAATACATCAACAATACCTTCAAACTTGTTACCCAGATCATGCATCCTATTGGTTAATAAATGAGACTGATAGTTGGTTATGTAAGTGTTCCAAAAAAATGTTACAGTGTGTCTTGTGTTTCCTCGTCGGTACATTTAATTTAATATTGGCGAGGATGGGAGGGCTGTCAATTAGGTTGTTAATGATTCTATATAATACAACTAGCTCTGACATAATTCTCCTGTCGGACAGCGTCGTCGGGTGCAATCGATTCATATCAATTTATTGAATAATTAGTTGTGTTCAAATTTCTATCTTTGAGTTTTACGCAAATAGTTTGTATTTTTATAACGGCACTCAATTTAAATAAAAAAATGTAATATTGAGACAAAAATAATGATGTCACTGTATCGATTGTTTATTAGTCTTTTATTGCTATACCTTACGTATTGTATAATATTATTATTATGTATATTTAAAAAAAATAATAGAATTAATTTAATCGAGGAAAAAATACAAGTCATTCTTTTAGTAAGAACATGCGTTGCAGAACTATTAGAGGTTAATAATTTTGTCCATTGCCGAATGTACAAACTTCCAAAATGTATTCACTTTCTTATATTTTGTTTAATAGCACACTGACAGCGCTGTTCCCCTGGATCGACTCTTCTCGCGTCGGCCTCTGGGGCTGGAGCTACGGGGGCTACGCCACTGCGATGGCCCTCACCAAGGACGTGGATTTTGTCTTCAGGTGCGGGATCTCCGTGGCCCCCGTCACCTCCTGGCTGTACTATGGTAAGTTGTAGCTATAATACGTCTGTCTTTAATACAGTATATAACATATTAATGTAAATAGGAAACACGTAATAAAATACCTGGGGAAAATGTAACTGGGAATTTTGTCGCTGACATCCAAGGCGAATTTTAAGAAGGATATTACCCTGGTGTGTACCTATTATAACATATTAAAATATTTTAAAGACCTATAAAAATGTACTTGGTTACACGGGTACGCTTGGAACTACCGAGTTCATGTAACTACAGGACAAAAACTTCTATAAAATTCATTTCACCAAACAAAACGGAAATCACAGGGAAAAAACAAAACCAAAAATTACCATCCGTTCAAATAAAAGCTGACACGAATGATTTTTATACAATTTTTTACAAACCTATAAATTCAGTAAAGAAACACAATGTAATCCGTCTTCCAGAGGGTAATAAACCAACCCGAAAGTAGTTTTTTAAAATATAATGGTAAACAGTACCGTCAGCAATAAAACAAATTTTAAGTCATAAATAATAACAATATTAGAAAGCAGGGAACTCACTCCTGACATCGATGCTATACGAGTATATACCATAGATTTAGTTTTAATTGTGCCAGTCTGACGATGCCCGTGATAGGGTGAAACCGGTCCGGTCGACAATAAATAATTGGAAAACGTTCCGAAGGTTTTTTAATAAAAAAAAAATTTTTTTTTACGTCTGCTTTGTTATTTTTATTTTTATTTATCGAGAAATCTTGTGTGAGCATAGCATTAATTTTTACTTACCGGATTTTGATCAATCACTGACGTCAGAAATAATGGACT
Source organism: Halesus radiatus (assembly GCA_022606495.2). Lineage (NCBI taxonomy): Eukaryota > Metazoa > Arthropoda > Insecta > Trichoptera > Limnephilidae > Halesus > Halesus radiatus. Next base: position 2,850 of record JAHDVE020009354.1, read on the forward strand.
TGCCCGAAGTACGATTTCGACGGCTAGAGGCAAAGGTCACGTGACACCCATTTTGACACCAGTTTAGTACCCTGCCGTCCGCGTTTGTGTCGCGTGATTTTGAATGTGGTAAGCTTTATAAAAAAGATCAAACAATACTCTGTAACAAAATATTCAGTTTGTCTATACAAGCCGATCCTTTTTGCTTAGTTGCTGTTTTACTTAAATTTACGGCACGCCTTGCTTGCCCTCTTCCGTTCTTATTTCGATTTCTACCCTCTGCTTGTTAGGACATCTCTATGTATTATTTGCTCTGAAGACTGAATGCACGTGGATTACAATCTACAGAGGGGAAAAGACAGAAAAGCTTTCTGATGACTTTCATTTAATGCAGTTTTTTCCCGCAATAAGGAACTCCAGTCCATTATTTTAATGAATAATGACGTTCAAGCATAAATACCAGTATATTTAGTTTTTTTTTAAAATTTAATTTTCATAGTTAAAATAATTTTAATTTTTACAATTCTTCAAAGCTTGCCAAAATGCTCCAAATTTTGATCAGTTTTGAGGTAAGATCGTCCAACAAAGTCAAAACAAGGATGAGCTTTACCGTACATAATTTTATATTCTATTCATGGTAAACCATAACTAAACACAAGTAATAAAATTATGTATTTTTTTAGAAACTTTTTCACATATAATAATATTTTGATAGAAAGCAGTCACTTTGTGGTTAGACATATTTAATGAAAATAAAACAATAAATTTGTTTATTCCTAATGTTGTACCCTGTTTAGTTTAATTTTGTACCCTGATGATGCAGATCACAAAAAAAAACGATTTTTAAAAATTGTGCGAAATAGCGAATTGTGCGAAAGTCGTATGTGCGAGAGCCGAGGTCCGCCTGTATATATTTTTAAAGCCATTATATTTTTCACTGGAGATCCTTATTATGAACAAGACAACCTTTTTTCTTGTTCATACTCCATCGTACCGCGTAGCTTTATTTGCATTTAACCTCTACTTCACCTTGGGCTATTTCTACTAATTGTTAAACACTAAAATGTTGCCATTAATTGCATTAGTAATACTAAAAACAACCGCTGTAAAGTCTCTAAATCGGGACAAGCCATGCTAAAAAGGCTATTACAATAGCTTCCTTCCCCGTACCGGCCGTTCTCCTTTCCTGGTACAAGAGCTATTGCTCCCTAATTGCATAAAATCAGCGCTTTTATAGATTTAATGGACTTGCCTTAACGACTTGGAGCAGGCGGTACCATAAAAACTAGGCGTTTTATTATCCAGCCGTTGCTTACAGGAGATTACAATCGAGAGTCACCGCTATTGTAAACTTAATATCCACACGTCCCAAGTGGAACCGACTAGCGACTACCGTACTCATTATGTCGTGTACATACTCCAACGTGCGATATTACACTACACTACGCTATTGTAAACTGCTCCTTGTCTACGGTCCACGGTCGACAGCCCCTTCTGTTTCTAACCCGCCGAGTGGAAGAAGATTAATTCATTTCGGGTAATATTCTGAAGCACTTTATAAAAACATGTTTTTTTGTTGTTGACAAAGGAAAGGCATATTTAAGTATTAATAATAATAATGTTTGTTTATTTGAAACACGTATTATTTAACCACAAAGTGTAAGAAAGCTTTGACTGCTCAACTAGACACAAATCCCCCTTTAGGACAGTCAAATTGATAAGTTAGTTCATATGAAGTGCCATTATACAAAAATAGAAGGGAAAAAGGCTAGTATTGACATGGTATGGTAATATAATATATCTAGAAAAAAAGTATAATAATTAAGTATAAAGAGATGTGAAGAATAGTACAGAAAAAAAACAATTGTCTATACCAGATAATTTGAGTGTAGTATAATAGTTAAGTACTTATGAAGAGATGAGAAAACAAATATTATAGAGTAAGGAATTATGAATATGTGTTTAATAGGTAATAATAATAATAGTTGGATGACTTGTATAGCGCCGTTTTTGTGACTGGTTGGAGTTATGAAGAAAAAAAATGTGTCTAAAATTTAGTATTAAAAAAAGATCATATTGTTGAGTAATATTGATATGATTAAGTTACGTATCACTCGGATTTATGAGACAATGAAGTATAATGGTCATTCAGCTTCTGCTTTTGTCTCTTGATGACACAATTTCTCTTCCGACGATCCACTGCTTTTTACTCCAAATGTTGACTAGCATGTTATTCATGTCTTGATCTTCTCACCGGGTTGAATAGCATGTTATTCATGTCTTGATCTTCTCACCGGGTTGACTAGCATGTTATTCATGTCTTGATCTTCTCACCAGGTTGACTAGCATGTTATTCATGTCTTGATCTTCTCACCAGGTTGACTTGACTAGCATGTTATTCATGTCTTGATCTTCTCACCAGGTTGACTAGCATGTTATTCATGTCTTGATCTTCTCACCAGGTTGACTAGCATGTTATTCATGTCTTGATCTTCTCACCAGGTTGACTAGCATGTTATTCATGTCTTGATCTTCTCACCAGATTGACTAGCATGTTATTCATGTCTTGATCTTCTCACCAGGTTGACTAGCATGTTATTCATGTCTTGATCTTCTCACCAGGTTGACTAGCATGTTATTCATGTCTTGATCTTCTCACCAGGTTGACTAGCATGTTATTCATGTCTTGATCTGCTTACCAGGTTGACTAGCATGTTATTCATGTCTTGATCTTCTCACCAGGTTGACTAGCATGTTATTCATGTCTTGATCTGCTCACCAGGTTGACTAGCATGTTATTCATGTCTTGATCTGTTCAAAGGACCAGGTATAAGATGGTGTGGGGTTTGATTTCATGCGTTGTCATAGTGGCTCTGTTATTCTCCACAGTTAGTTCATCTTAGTCGTCACACAACAAAACAGTTGCACTAAACAAAAGCACTATCGAAAAGTGGATTTATTGAAGGGAAAACAGAAGTTTTGGAAGTAAAATCAGATGGGTATCCACGGGATCAGGGAGAAAGGTTGAAGATTTCTTGGAGGTTTGTGTGATGTGTTGCGAAAATTAAGTATTATTTGTAATTTCTAGATAATAACGGGAAATTGGGAGAAAACGTGGAATTAACAAGTTTTCATATTTAGTTATAATAATTAAAGTATAATGTTTTTCAATCATGATGGTCTTGGAATAAAATATAAGACCGGATAATATTTGTGAAAGGAAAACATTAGCTAATTATTAATTGTTTTTGTGTTTAGTTCGTAGAACTCGATTTCATTTTTTTTTAAATTAATTTAATTCAAATTACATAATGTTTTTATGAAAGTATTTTCAGTTTTTATTATTATGACAGTTGTTTCGGTGATCAGGGCCATTTTCAAAGTGCGGTAAATCTATAATAAATAAAACTAAAATACTTCCTGAACTTAATAATAACATTATTAAATTATATTTAAATTAAATACATAAAAAAATAAGGTTATTCTCTCGAAGAAACGCGAGATAAAATAAAAGGTAGTATTCGTAATTAAGTCCCCAATAAGCCGCCACCTAGCGCCAGAGGGTTGAAGTAAACCATTGTCGAGCCCGCTCTCGTGCCGCTCTCGCTTCGCTCTCGTGCCCGCTCCGTTCCGCTCCCCGCTCCGGCCGAGCGGGCAATAACGCCGCTATCGCTAACGTGGGATCAACTTTATTGGCGAACTATCCCTTCACGAAATTAACATTTTGTTTGAGGTGGATTAATTTATTGCAAGCGATTCTCATGCATCAGCTTTTGTTCCATCGGGGGGCGAACTTTTGCTCTATTTTCCTATTTAGGATATAAAGATTGATTTATGGCGGCGAATTAGTGTCAGAATAGGCAGTTTCGTGAATGGATTTATTGATTCTCTGTTAATGTACCTGTTAGAAAATGAAACGTAGTTTTTATAGGGGCATTCTTGTGGAATTTTGTTCATTTTGCTTTGTGTATTTACTTCTGTGTTTGCCCTTTTCGGTAACTTTGCGAGAAGATAGCTGATGGAATACCATAGTGTACTAATAAAACTTTAGTACCAATCATGAATTAAGTTTCTCATGGCCAACAGCAGGTGTACCATATGTTAAGGGTGCACAACATCGGTGTAACGAGTGAAGTGACGTTTGGAGTCTTCAGTCGAGTTGCAAGGTGCATAATATTTGCGTTATGCAATTTGTGTTCAGGCGAGTTTCGAGGTGCACAATATTTGCGTTAGATATTTTTGTTTTCTGCCGAGTTTCGAGGTGCACAATATTTGCTTTATGCAATTTGTCTTCAGTCGAGTTTCTAGGTGCACAATATTTGCGTTACATATTTTTGTTTTCTGCCGAGTTTCGAGGTGCACAATATTTGCTTTATGCAATTTATCTTCAGTCGAGTTTCTAGGTGCACAATATTTGCGTGACATATTTTTGTTTTCTGCCGAGTTTCGAGGTGCACAATATTTGCTTTATGCAATTTATCTTCAGTCGAGTTTCTAGGTGCACAATATTTGCGTGACATATTTTTGTTTTCTGCCGAGTTTCGAGGTGCACAATATTTGCCATACATATTTTTGTATTTTTGTTCAAGGTGATCAATATTGGCGTTATACACTTTACAGTGGAGTGAAGTGTCTTTTTGGATATTGGAGTAGCAATTGACAACCCTTCAGTATCATGCCAACTCTGGCGATGGGCAGTGTAAGGCTGACCGAATAGTTAATTTAAGAACTAGGAAGAAACGCAATACCCAGTAAAACACCAAAAAAACTTTTAAATAACATTTTTGGAAACAGAGTTAGTTGGTTCCTGCCATCGATGCAGACATACTTGGTCGACGGTTCCTGCAGTAAAATTCGAACTCGATTTGCCCAAATCCGTCTGCGAGTGGTTCTAAATGTCTCTGAACGACCTCGTTATTAAAAAAAAATCTTTATTTCTTCACGCACCCTGATAACGAAAATTGAGCATTCACGTAATAAGGTCCTAATTTTACGCCTTTTTTTCAGTTACAGAATCACGTTTACTGTATTTACACGTTAAACCTTTTAAAACATCTGTAATAGTTCACAACTTGTGTTGAAAACTATCATCGGTATAATATAAACTCTATTAAATATCCGCATAAAAAGATTACGTCAAAAAATTTAATTTAATGAATAACCTTTTTTATTTAACTATCTCCTGAATTTATTTTCATATTAATATCGCATAAGAGCTATTGTTTAATTATTATTTTTTAATATATATTATCTTTGTACTCATCTACAATCCAAAAACTTGTTCCTCTTTTTTTCTTTCTATGTATCATATACTATATTATGTATTATGCAATTTCATACATTTTTACATCATCCGAAATATAAAAACACAATGTTTTTTTTTTCACAATGTCATGCACTCATATTATACAAGTATTATATAATGCACTTGTGTATTACGTATCAGGCTATTACTATTTTTATTTAAAAAAAGGTAGTATCTACAAATTAAAAGCCTCTCCCTTTATAACTTCTCTGTGGCATGCACTTACCCATTATTATACCTTTATATATATTATAAATATGTTACACTTATATACCAACTATGCATCGTGCTATTTTTTTTAAGTTCTGTACACATAATCATTTTAATGTAAAAATATGGAAAAGCTCTTTGGGGCGTTAATGAATAAATAAATAAAATAAATTAATAATAAAAATAACTTATTTTCTAATTTCTAATATAAATTTGTTATTCAATGTTTTATAATCATTTTTTTATTAACATTTTTGATTAATTACTTACCTACTTTAATCGATTTTTGTTTATGTTTATAATTTGTCTATTCTTACATTATTGTGTTCTATGTTTACCATTTGTCTATACATGACATTATTATTTTTTGGTATTCTATATATTCCTGATGAAAAAAACATCGCTTTTGAAATATGTAGTATATTAATAAAGTGGTGAACACAAAATAATTTTTAATTCATTTAATAAATTTTTTAATTTTAAAGTTGTTGTGCACCATAAAAGAAGTAATAACAATGCAGAGATTTTAGGGGGAAGTTTCAGTAGTTGTTTGAAATTCAATTAATTTTAGTGTGGGAAATGAATTTCTAATGAAAGTGAACCCTTATCAGCTGAGATCCTATACAAATTTAGACGATGCTACTGAATATGGATTAGAATGAAATTTTCGGGAATCTCTGAGAAAGATCTGAACTTATTGGCATTGCTTCCTATATGACCTAAGCAAACGAAATTGATTTATGCATTGGGTGTGCGATATTCAAAGCCGTCGTAGGGTCAAGGAATCGATTTCTTTTAATAAATTATGCAGAGAGGATTGTACCCATTTCGATCAGCTGTCATACCTCCATAACATAGCTTTAGGATGCGAATATTATTTTTGGTCTTTGCCTTATTACAACTATCATGCTTGCCTTTGGTTTATCAGTCCAACTTTTAATAAATTATGTAGAGAGGATTGTTCCCATTTTGATCAGCTGTCATACCTCCATAACATAGCTTTAGGATGCGAATATTATTTTTGGTCATTGCCTTATTACAACTATCAAGCTTGCCTTTGGTTTATCAGTCCAACTTTTGATAAATTGGAATAGAAAACTAGGCACTGAAAGTGGTCACGTACGTTCAGAAAGACATGACATGATTAAGTGAAACAGATACTTGAGTTGGGTCATTGCAAGAGCCGGAATAATAAAAGATTGTATAGTATATATGATTGCGAATGAAGCAAGAAGGGTGTGCTAAGACAGAGTTGTGGTATTACTACCTTTCTGCCTACTTCTGCAGTGAGATGACGTTGTAATTCATATCCCACGCTGATACATATTAACTGTAATAATACTGTAAATGTATTACACTTAAAGACTAAATGTTATACTAACATAAATTTGTCTCCATTCCCTACTTTTGTCAATGTCAATGTCAATGTCAATGTCAATGTCAATGTCAATGTCAATGTCAATGTCAATGTCAATGTCAATGTCAATGTCAATGTCAGTGTCAGTGTCAGTGTCAGTGTCAGTGTCAATGTCAGTGTCAATGTCAATGTCAATGTCAATGTCAATGTCAATGTCAATGTCAATGTCAATGTCAATGTCAATGTCAATGTCAATGTCAATGTCAATGTCAATGTCAATGTCAATGTCAATGTCAATGTCAATGTCAATGTCAATGTCAATGTCAATGTCGATGTCAATGACAATGTTGGTGGAACAACTCTTCAAGGTATCAATGCAGATTTTTGTTATTACTACTTCTTTACGAGCCTTCTCGTATCTCTTTTGGACAATTGAAACCTGAAATATCCACAATTTTGAAAATTATCATCTGCCTAATTCGATGTTCCATTAACGGTTTTCTTTAGGTTTGTCTTTAATTCAATATAAC
>JAHDVE020009355.1:0-90701 GCA_022606495.2 Halesus radiatus
TATTTATTCTAAATCTTACATAAATACGGAAACAAAAACACAATAAACATGTACTGTTTTCAATCGGTCTGTCAAATCACGTTTTGCCATTTTAAAAATTGACAAAAACACACATATAAGAGCGTTTGTACCAGCACATAGCGGTTCCCCGAAGTTAGTTCGTTTTCCAAGAAACTAAGAATGAATCACGCTGTAGCAACGAACCAAATCTCCCCCCCCCTCCCATGTAAAAAAATATACTTGATATTATTATTTTTTTGTATTCTGTATATTCTTGAAGAGGAAAGCTTCGCTTTTGAAACATGTTGATATGCATATATTAATAAAGTGATCATTACAAAGTTATTCCATTGTTAATATGATTTTTGATTGTTTGAAGAGGAAGACCAAATTACTGAGTTGTATCGATATGTATAACAATTTAATGACTAGTAAAGAATACATTTATATAAATCGGCGACAATGATTATTTTCCTAATTGGTATAGATCAACACGTCTTGAGATTTTCCGTTCAGTGTTTTGAACGCTTTCAAATAAGGCCCCACAGTTTAGATTTACGATTTGAATTAAATTTGTTTGACGATAACTTATCTTTGCGGTGGGGTGAGTTAGTGAAAGAGAAAAGAGATGAATTCGGCGTTCATTATAACTTCCTTTGAGTTAAATTGATGATGATTTAGTATGGAAATGTTTTGGCCTTTCTCAACCGTAATGAATTAACTGAATTTCAACTTCTATTAGGATTAATATCATTATATTAAAAAAAATGTATTTTTTACAGTAGCTCCATACAGGAGGCTCTAAGGGAAGTACTTTCCTTCAGGGCCTATATCATATTTAGAGATGCTGTGTGGAGGGTCTTTAAGAGTTAATAAATATATTGAAAACTTGGCTAGATGAAAAAAGCTATTTGTATTAGATAATAAGGAAGTATTATTTTATGTAACGATTTATTGTTGTAGTTTATATTTTAAGTAACGATTTATTGTTGTAGTTTATATTTTATGTAACGATTTATTGTTGTAGTTTATATTTTATGTAACGATTTATTGTTGTAGTTTATATTTTATGTAACGATTTATTGTTGAAGTTTATATTTTATGTAACGATTTATTGTTGTAGTTTATATTTTATGTAACGATTTATTGTTGTAGTTTATATTTTATGTAACGATTTATTGTTGAAGTTCATATTTTAAGTTTTTTCATATTTGTTTAGAAAAATTTCTGCATTCTTAAGAATTATTTATGCTTTAAGTTTGTTACATATGTTTTTATTTTATATATATTGTGTAACCTTAAGTGTAAATTTAGAGTTTTCTATAACAAGTTCTCGTTAGACAAACGTAGTCGATCGGGACTTGTTGCATTGTATTTTTTCTTTTGTAAAAAGTAGATAAATAACAAAAAAATTGGGAGGAATATAACAAGGGCTTGAAGAGGCCATTGTTTTAGGAGGGAGGAAACACAGAGGCCGGCAGATCATTCCACAGCCGAGATGTTGAACACTAGCACGAATTGTAGAAGCGACCCGTACTCATGTGACAAATGTTGGGCGCGCGTTTGGCTTCCTTACCAACTATACACCGCTCGTTCCTCTTCTATTAAAATACTGGTATAACAAGGACAGGATTCCTACTTGTCGTCTGTGCTCCAAAGATTGCAATCCGTTTGTTAAGATAGTCGAATCTATCAAACGGATCGCCCGTTTCTGCACAGAGTCAGGGGTTTTTTCAGATATTTTGAGGCTCCCGACCAGAGGTGGCTGTCAAATTCTATAGTGCAGCGCACTTGCGATACAGTTGTACACTATTAAAGTACCTGTGTACTATTTCAAATAAAATAAAACGTTAATAGTTTTTTCAGACTAGATATTTTATAAAAATGAATCGTTTTAAGTGAACTGTCTATTTCCATAAATAAATCACATAAAATTAAATTCAAATATTTATGGTTCAAATCCGTTTTTTTTTATCATTCCAAGTTAATATTAACAAAACTCAAATGAAATATGAAACAGAAAAAACAAAGAAAATAAAAAAAGATAACGGTCGCATCTGAGACTCAAACCCAGGACCTCTTGGTCTCTCCTGGATCAGCGCTCTAAACAATGGACCCAGTGGAAGATACTCTCAGCATCGCCCTGGTGAAAGACCACCATTCAGAATTGAAACGTTGCTTGAAATGGCTTTTAGCCGTGTTTGGTGACCAGATCTGAATAGCCAGGTATTTCCCTACCTTTCTCTTCCCCTTCTCCTTCCCCTCCCCAATACCCTCTGCCTCACAACATTCCCCAATTGGTAATGCAATAGTCTCACTGGCTCCAGACGGTTGGGAGCAGTTGGGACTCTTGTGCGGTATTCATATAGCGACCCGTTCTCATGTGACAAATGTTAACCGTGTGCAAATGTTGGGATCAATGATGCTAGTTCCTCGGAGCATCTTCCATTAAAATACCGGTAGAACAAGGACAACATTCCCACCTGACGTCTGTGCTCCAAAGATTGCAACCCATTTGTTAAGAGGACACAATATCCTAAAAAAAAATCCTTTTAGGGCGTTCCTAAAGACCGGTGGAAGGAGTTCGCGGGCGGACGAATTGATGTTTCACGGCGCACTTTCCGTTCGCAGCTAAAAATTATTGTACAGTGTGACATGTCGCGATTTTATTAGGACAAATATAAATGAATTTCTGTATGATATTTAAATGCATTTATGAAAATTAAGTTTATTGTTAGCAATAGTTAGGTAATAATATAATTTACATTGTTTGTGGAAACTCATGGTTCCGTACAGTGGTAAATTATGATCATCTGCATCATATGAGAGTTCCCAAATAATCATAAATCACACATCCTTTCTTTAGTTATTCATTTTTGTTGGGTGGAAATTTCCGAGGCCAATATAAACTCAAAATCAAACGATTTTCGTTTTTAATTAATTTATTCACGTCAAATATTTGGTCACCTATTTTTGAAACTTTTATTTAAATACAAAGTTTTAAAAAATCTTAAAAATAATTTGGTTACATAAACAAAGAATGTTTACGTAGGATACATGTAATCTGAAAAAATATAAGAAATAATATTGAGGGTGCTACTTAACATATGAATATAAAGCGACAAAATTAGAATCATCAGATGAAAAATGAAACATATATATATAAATTACGTATCTAATATTTATTTCAAATAATCGACTGTGTTTAGGAAAAAGTTAAAATTTTACAGAAGAAACGAAATACGTTACAAGAGTGAGTTTTTCATAACAATAAACAATATATATCAGCGTAAAGGGAGCGCCGTAATAATAATTGTTTTCAATTTAAATAAAGGAGAAAAGAAATCCTTAATACATTTTTTTTCAGTATTGGTATGTTTTGTTAGGAGATTTCTGCATAGAACCAGCCAGTAAGAATATAATTCCACGATTGTATCAATTTCTGACGGCCTCCATGGTAAGGCTCTCGACTACGAATCCGAAGGTCGCAGGTTCAAATCCCGGCGTGCGCAAATACATTTTATTTAATTAAGTATTTTATTTTCATTTCAATACCGCACCAGAGTTTTGACTGTCCGGAGCCAGTGGGACGATAGGATTTCTATTCGGGATATGTTGTGACGGTAAAGGAAGTCGGGAAGGAGAGAGACTGGGAAGAGGAAGTTTGGAAAGTACCTGGCTATTCGGATCTAGTCATCAAACATGGCTAAAGCCAAATCAAGAAACGTTTTGATTATGAATGTTGTTTTTCACCGGGGCGATACTTAGAGTATCTACCACCTGGAACGTGCCGCAAATAAAATTTCAACTTCGGACTCAAGCTTCTCTAAAACGACTCCTAGATCATTTTCCTCTTGTTCCAATAATTTCCGGACATCACGGATAAATAATTAATATGCGAAAAAAAATCGTATGTATAATTACGTTAATTTAAAAAGAAATACAATTTTTTTTTTGCGTATAATTGTTTTTACTCGTGACAGCTGTTTGACATTCCGAAATTATGTCTCCACACACATAAAAAAATTCTGTGCCGCAAAACTTTTTTAAATATTTAAATTTAAATAATAAATAATAAATATTAAAATTAAAAATATACTTTAAAACAGCAAAATATATACATACATGTACATATTTCTATGTCCGCATTTCATTAAAACTAGCACACTGTGCGCTTTAAAAATATAAATTTTGTGCTAGAAAGTAACATGTTTTATTAAATTGCGGAAAAATTCAAAATACCTTTACTTACTTGTAGAAGAAGTTTAGTACAAAAAAACATAAAATTTCAATATTAGATTTCAAGTATTCGTAAGAATAAAATAAAAATGTGAGGAAATAAGTCAATGTAGCATCGGGCCGTAACACGTCCTCACTCGCCGAATGTTGATCGGCAACTAAAAATTTAAATGCCGTAAGTGACTGACACGTAAAACACTATTCGGCGCGCCCGCGGCCTGGGTTTTTGAGGGGCATAGGGTCGAGATTGCTTCAGCGGGCTTAAAAAATGATAGTTCCCGAGGGATGTATTTTAATTAATTCCGATGAATATGTTCCTAAAAGAACAGATGTTTTCAATTTGATGTCTCGGGAAGTTACTAATTCATCTTTTAGAAAAATAAAATTTGATCGCTACCGCTAATGTTATAGTTGATTGCAATTGAGTTCGGGATGAAAATTTGCAATTATCATAAGGATAGCAGCCAATAATATGGGATTTATAAAAAATGGAGGATAATATTAACAAATCTTGAACTTGAAATATGATATCGTTGTAAATGGTGTAAATTGAACTGGTCTCATTAGCTAAGTTGGTTAAGCGGTTACCCCGGATAGGTAGAGGTCCTGGGTTCGAGTCCCAGATGCGACTGAAATCTTTTTAATTTCTGTTGTTTTTTTCGGTTTTGTGGTTCATTTGGGATGTGTTAATATTATCTTCTTCAATGGTTAAATATTACAATGAGGTTTACAAACTTCAATAAGTTATAAATTATTTTTTATTTTTATACAATTTAATAATTTAAATTAAAAGGTTAGGTCGTTTATATTATTATGTTACGTGGGTTTAAGGGTTGTCACGTACCGCTTCAGCAGCCTTGAAATAAGATGCACAAATTGGATAAACAGCTTCTTATTGGACACCCGGCAAAGAGTGGTATTCACGGACGTGTCCGGCAGGTCGAGCGACGAGCACGTCTGTACGTGTGAATGGATATTATATCTGGCAGCCAGCCATACAGAAATGCTCATTGCTCGGCCTATGACATCACGCTCGGACGGTCATGTCCGTTAATACTGGTTTAAGGGTAAAAGAAACGCGATACTTGCTCACAGATGTTGCTATTTTTTTTAAACACGTTTATATGCAATGCTTTTAAATAGTGAGATGAATTGGTGATCATTCATAAATCCAAAAAACAAGAAATAACAACTATCACACATATTAGGAACACTAGATCTCAGAGTCAAAAACACATACAACAAGGAACCACAAACACAGCATTTGGACAAAAAAACTTCTTATGCTAAGGTACTAAACTCTTCAACAAAATCCCACTATCCTTCAAAAATCAGAACAACAAAAATATATTTAAAAATCAAATAAAACACTGGATACGTTACATAGGGAGATCTGAAAGAGAATGTGCAGTCTATTTTTTGATATTCCCCCAAGTAATAAGTAAATTAGTGTGACACATGTCACTAATTAAAACGAGAGTAATCCACGATGGTTACACCCGTATATATATCATAATATATGTTACTATTACTCGTTTTGTCAACGAAAAACAATAAAATAGTGGTTTTGCGTATACTTATGTACTACATGTAGTACGTAACTCGCTGCATGTATGTAAACCTATAACTGTTTACTATTATTCATACCAATTACTAATACTAAATAATAAAAAAAATTATATTACATATTATGTTATAGTTAGGTAACCACATGCTACTTCTAAAGATTATAAGTTAAATAATTATCAATCTCTAATCCTAGTAATGTTTCGACATTTGAACTGACAACACATGTCTATTCTAAAAACTTTTCTTGGGTCTTCGAAATATTTCTTTTCTTTTCTAATAGTTTATTTTATTTGTTTCTGTTACTATAATAATCCAACAGTCAATCATCTATTTTATATATTTTAATTGAACAATGTTTTTGTTTTAAGTCACATTGTTTTATTTATATATATTTCTGCATTCGACCGGTTTAAGTTGGACTCAACCTTCTTCAGGAATTTACACATATAAACTAGTAAATATATATAGTAAAAAATTATAAACAGTTTATATGTGTACTTTCCTGAATAAAGTTGAGTCCAACCAAAACCGGTCAAATGCAGAAATATATATAAATAAAATAATGTGACTAAAAACAAAAACATTTTTCATTTAAATTATAATGTCAAGCCACAAAGTGATTGCTTCCTTCTATAAATGTTTATATATCTTTACTAATCACCTCTGTTATTTAACTAATGTAATTTGTAGGTAGGTATAATAAATATAATAAACATATTTCTAGTTCAACCTTTTTTTTCTTCTAATAAGTTCTTTCGTCACCTCTAAACTCGTCCATTTTTATATGTATTTTCTCGCTCATCCATGGTTATTTTTTTTTTTTTTTTTTTCTTATTTTCCCACTGTTAGTTAATTGCATATACTCTATTGTAATGTAAGAGCTTCATTGGTTATATGTATAAATAATTAATTAAATAAAATTAAAAAAATTTAAAAAAAAAACAATTTTAATATTAAACTTCAATTTGCCTTGGGAGAGAGATTCTACCTTAGATTCCAGGAATTGGATGTCGTATTCGCGAGCGCAACATATCAATTGTCAAATAAAATAAACGCTTTATTTACAATCACTGATTTTTTTTTAAATTTATCGCCACCCGGTTTCGCTTATTCCAAGTTTCGTTAGGGTAAAAATTTGAGACAAAACAAAAATATGTATAGTGAGCACACATATTATAATTTTGTTTATAGTGTCTCCACACAGGAGGCTCTGAGGAAATGATTTCCCTCAAGGCCTATGTCATCTTTGGGGATGCTGTGTGGAGGGTCTTTTAGAGGATTCCTATCCTATCGGAGTGAACCTGGGTCTTGAAGAGACCTATGTTGTAGGGGTGAGGAAACACGGAGGCCAGCAAATCATTCCACAGCCGAGCTGTTGAACATAATAATGAATCGTAGAGGCGACCCGTTCTTATGTGATAAATGTCAACCATCTACAAATGTCGGGGAGGGGTTGGGGCGTTTCTCGACTGTGTACCGGTGCCGAAGGGATGAATGACGCTAGTTCCTTTGAATATCTTCCATTAAAATACCGTTAGAACAAGGACAGCATTCCCGCCTGGCGTCTGTGAAGATAGGCGAATATATAGTAGAGACGTAATACAAAATATAATGAGAGGGAGATACAATATAAATTGAAATAATGTAACAGTTAGACAGAGATATGCTTACATTTAACAGAATGGGACCACATATAAAAGAGAAAGAGACAGAATGGGAAAGGGGAGATGGATTAAGAGGAAGTGGGATATTTTGAGTAAACGGGAAATATATTTAATATGGGACTGTGGGACTGTGGGACAAGTTACGTTAATTATTAAGAATATTAATATCAATTTTAAAGGGTTTATTTATCTTTAAAGTTTCTAAATTATCTAATCTAATGGCAAAACCATTTTTTATACAAAACGAGACAGCGCCGGTGTTATGATTATACGTATTATACTTTGAAAAAAAGCGACACCGGTTTATGAAAATGTTAAAATAAGTTAGTGGTTTAAAACAGTTTTATTTAATAGTATGCTAAACCATTAATTAATTTGTTTTCTACGAACATATATTTATTATCTACCACTCCACTTTGTTCAACTTCAGGAACCCGATATTTCACTTGACCGCTGCTATTTTCTCAGTTTCTTCTATTCCCGCCATTTGTTCGAGTATAATCCAAGTAAGAGCTAGCCGGAGATTGTATCGATCATAGATTCGAACCCCACATCAAAGATATTATCATTGTATTTTTCGCCCCTAATATTTTATATTTGCGCACGTTCCAGAGTGGAAGATACTCTCAGTATCGCCCTGGTGAAAGACCACCATTCAGACTTGAAACGTTGCTTGAAATGGCTTTTAGCTGTGTTTGGTGACCAGATCTGAATAGCCAGGTATTCCCAACCTTCCTCTTACCCTTCTCCTTCCCCTCCCCAATACCTTCAGCCTCACAACATTCCCCAATTGGGAATGCCATAGTCTCACTGGCTCCAGACGGTTGGGAGCAGTTGGGACTCTTGTGAGGTATTCATATAAAAAAAAAAAACCTATTTAATTGGTTTTGTGTTTAATTCGTAGAACTCCGTTTAATTTAATTTTTTTATCTTAATAATAACACAATTAAATTAGATAAACATTAAATTTAAA
This sequence comes from Halesus radiatus, assembly GCA_022606495.2. Classification (NCBI taxonomy): domain Eukaryota; kingdom Metazoa; phylum Arthropoda; class Insecta; order Trichoptera; family Limnephilidae; genus Halesus; species Halesus radiatus. The sequence continues at coordinate 8,446 of JAHDVE020009355.1, forward strand.
AAAAAAATTGCACCACCATAATTGCTACTGCCGTCGCAAGATTATTCGAACGTTTACTACTGGACCGAGTCGGACCCAGCATGGAAACTAATGACAACCAAATGGGTTTCAAAAAGCAGACCTCTACCGATGCAGCCATATTTACTGTGAAAAGAACACTAGAATACTACAGAAATAAGAAAACCACCTCATACGCATGTTTCCTTGACCTGAGTAAGGCCTTCGACAGGGTTTCTCACCCGTTGTTATGGGCTAAACTCAGAGATAGAGGAATATCATCGGAGGTGATACACATCCTTGACTTGTGGCACAGACAGCAGGAAAACCTAGTAAGGTGGAAAGATGGTCTTTCCGAACCTTTCCTCCTAAAGAGCGGCGTCAGACAGGGTGGATGCATGTCCCCGATATTGTTCAACCTTTACATGGACGAACTAACTGAAAGGCTAAACAATGCAAGGGTAGGCTGCCACATCGGAGGACAGTGTCTGAACAACATCAGTTATGCGGACGACATGGTACTAATGGCACCGTCTATAAGAGGGCTGCGCATTCTCCTGAAGATCTGCGAAGAGTTTGCTGAAGAAACAAACATGTCTTATAACCCCAATAAAACAGCTCTGTTGGTCATAAGATATAGACAAGGCCCGACTCGTATTCCTGCAGCTACCCTGAACGGTGTGATCCTGAAGGTGACTGAAGAAACCAAATACCTAGGACACATAATCACCAGTACTCTGATGGATGATGAAGACATTGATAGGCAAAGACGCGCTCTCAGCGTAAAATCGAATATGCTCAGTAGAAGATTTCGCCTTTGTAGTACCGCTGTGAAAAGGACTCTATTCCTTGCCTTCTGCGCAACGTTGTACACCTGCGAACTCTGGGCAAACTACAAATAGAGTAGTATGGAAAGACTTCGCGTACAGTACAATAACGCCTTCCGCATAATGTTTGGCCTCCCAGATACTGCAGTGCTTCCAGTATGTTCACGGAGGGGCGAGTTTCCGGTTTTGCAGCCCTTATAAGATCCAGGGTGGCTGGAATGAGGGAAAGAATAAACAGCTCCAGGAATATCCTCATCATGGAAGCCCGCCTCAGTCCAGCCTCTAGCATCGACGCATACTGGACAAATATATTGGCCCCTCACAATATAAATGCCGCAGCACCCTTAAGGAGTTATCTTACTCTTATTTAGTTAAATTATTATTTTTCTTTATTTATTTATTTTTACGATGTATGTATACATTTTGTATATTTTTTTATAACTATTGAATGTATATTGTTGTATGGAATGTGTGGGACTGCACTAACCTCCCCACATACCGGAATAAACATTTATTATTATTATTATTATTATTATAATAACGTTATCAGGGTTCTATGCAACTAGGCCCAACCTGTGCGGTGAGCGAATACACCAGCCACAGGATAGTGCTTGTGCTACAGGCGATGTGTTATCTAATGACAGCGAACCAAATTGCAATTCAATATAAGCACCGTGACGAGGCGAGCTAGTGGAAAGAGCTTCCTTCCTTTTTGCCGACGAATAAACGTCTTAAATAGTGCTCCTCTTTTCGTTTCTACTCATTAAATAGTATGTTTTAAAACAGAAGTGTTAATGTTAATCGTAATAAAACTTAAAGTTACATTAAACTGAATTATTCATTGCCTGACATTAACACCAATACACCATTTACTCCGAAGCAATTCCTTTAAAAGATATTTCTGCAGAAACCGTCGCGAAAGCGATCACATCGACCTGGATCGCCCGTTTCGGTACTCCAGAAACAATCACTGCGGATCAGGGCAGACAATTCGAATGGAACCTCTTCAGTGCTATTTTGTTTTGCTGTTACGTCAGCAATCGTTTATGTTTATTGATTTGTTGAGACCGAGGTTTATTGTTAAATTTGACTAGATTTTAGGAGTATTAGGATGTTATAATTCAAAATGACAAATAAAAAATAAAAAATCCAAAATTCAAATTGAAAATTAAAAATTCAATATTCAAAATCAAAAATAAATATTAAAAATTAAAAATAGAGAATCAAAATTTAAAAAAAAAATTCTACACGTAAAAGCATTAAGTACAAAGGGTATAGCTTATACGTAGGTTCTATTTCTTACAGTTAACACAAAAAATATATCTAAGTAAAACTAAAAAAATAAATGTACACATATATAAATTCTTCTTAGTATGATGGAGGAGAGTTGGTGTAGGTCATAGTGGAATGCTGAGGTTATTCAATATAGAGACGATTAATCTGTTAGTGCGTTCAATTTATGTGTTCAAAGTATTCGTTTAAGATGTAGAGACATTTGTTCAGAAGGAATGTCTCTAGTGATGGTTTAAATAGAAGTAGGTCTTGTGTGTGTTTGATGTTACGTAGAAGGTTGTTATATACTTTATTTGCAATTTAAAAAAGCCCATTTTGAAATATTGTTTTTTGGCCTGTGGTATTAGTAGGTTTTCTGTAAATCTTGTCGAGTGTTTATGTATTGAGTATTTTAGTGGAAACCTTTCTCGAAATGACCGTGCTAATGGCATAACTCTATTATAATATAATACATATTATCTATGATGGTCAAAAGGTTCAATTTTTTTAAAGATCGGTCTACATAAATCCAGTAACCGAAATTTGTGACTTTTCTTAAGCATCTCTTTTGGATAGGAAAAACATCTTTGGCGTTTACTGAATTACCCTAAAACCATTTTCCACGCTAATCATTGAATAGACGGATCCATAATATGCAGAGATTACTGAATCGATATTTATGATTTTTAAGTATGCCTAGTACAAGAGATTTTCGCAACAATTTTAGATATATGCTCATTCCAGTTTATGGTTGAATTTAATTGCATTCCCAGCAGTTAACAGATTTGGGATGATTCGTAGTTATAAATATTAAAGTTAACATTTATGTTTATGGGTGTAACTTGTACAGGACAAATTTTCAGAACTTGTGTTTTGTTTGTATTGAGTGTTAGATTTTGTGGCAACTGCCAGTTTGTTATTGATTGACAGATTTCAATACATGCTTATTAAAGTCATCAACGTCTCCAGTACACTCCAGCAATAACAAAGCGGTGTCATCAGCAAACATTGAAAATTATATGCCAACAATAATTGGAACTTCTTTTATGTAAATAAGGAAGAGGAAAGGAACAAGAATGTTTCCTTGTGGCACACCATAATTAATGGGTCTCCATTTGGATTTTATCATACCATATACTGCATCACTTTTTCGTCAATTTTTGAAATTTGAACTTTCTGCTTACGACTTTTAAGATGTGATTAATACCATTTTAAGGGTAAACCGCTTACGCCAATGTATTCAAGTTTAAATAGAAAAAGCTTATGATCAACATCATCGAATTTTTTTGAAAGTTCGTTCAAAAGGCCTACGGTGTTTTTTCTAACATTGATACTTACCAGAAATTTGTTCTCGATGAAGAATTAAATTTGATATCAAGAGTGGGTTTGATTCGCTTAAAAAAGTACTTGGCTTATAATATACGATTTGTTAAAATTATGTTACCGACAATTTTCATTGTGTGATGATGACAAGGTGTGATAAATCTCCCCCTAATGGCATGATTTACTTCAAGCGACCCATTTATGGAGTTTTTAAAAAAGCATCAAGTGTGTTTTTTCTTTAGTCCCAAGACCAATTTTCAGAACCTCGTTATAACGATCAGGAAGTCGTCTCTCCGGTCTATAAAAACAATCTCAGCGGGAACATACGAGTAGTATGGCAGCGTGGCTTGACTTGCGACAGATTGCCCGGGGTGTAAATGGTTTCCCGATATTTTTTTTCGTACTTTTTCATTTCTTATAAGTTGCATTACAATTAATTTAGAAAATATTTTTAATTAAAGGCTCATGTCTACCTTATCAGAAAAGAATAGTTCTCGTGTCTGATAAAGGAGCCACGATTCTTAATTTGGTAGTTATGTAATATTTAATTTGCTTTTATTTATAAAATGTTTTCCTTGAAATATTAACGTATGTAAAGTTTTTTTTTAAAGAAGAGATAACATGTATTTATTTATTTCGATTTGTCATTAATACAGCGCATGTCAATGGGGAGGTTATTGTTTTTTTATGGCATGATAAATAAGATGGTTTTGCATTTGAGTTGTTTTAAAATTGAGTGTTTAAATTTGATTTCCATTTCTCGTGGGTTTGTAATATTCCTGATTTTCTTCAAGATTTTTTTCTTTATATATTTTTAAAATAGAAACTTGCTTAAATATATCTTCGACGTTCGGTACTGGAAATAGCGTATAGACATATATCGATATGCCGGTTGGTGGTTAAGATATACATCGTAAGATAAAGATTAGGTTTAAGTGCTCGCACGTGGTAAACGTTGATGAATTAAACAAATACCGTCCACATGACATCCCTAAAAATGACAGGCCCCCCGTAGAAAAGATTTCCCCAGTGACCTGCTGCGTATAGATAATGTTAATAAATAATTATTATTTGAAAAACAACAACACTTCTACAGCTGTACAGTTCATGGTAACACGGAATATTTTATAAATTTGCACATCGTTTCAGAGTGGAAGATTCTGTCGGAACTGACCTGGTGAGATGCTAAAATCGACAAGTTGTTTGAAGTGGTTTCAGCTTTATTTTGTAATTAGATAAAATAAATAAATAGCCAAGTAACGCACTAGTATTACCGTTTAAGATTATTTCTAGCTATGAGATAACAAACACCATTTTAAATATGACTACATGCCACACTCATACAAATATAAAATTTAATATAATACACGACAACACCATAAACTACACATATCAAAAATACACTCTACAAAATACAGACTGAAATCATTGAAATACATTGCTCACACCAACGGAGAAATAACTGATTCAAACCACTGTCAAATTCTTCAGGGCGCTGATTGCAAATGAGAGATTTCGGCATTATAATGGATGAGAAACTAAATTTCACTGCTCACATTCGACAAATTGTAAATAAGGGTATGAAAACTTTAGTATTTATAATTTTTTTTAATCGTTACGAGTAAATGTACATATTCCTAGTTATAAGTCTAATAGAACATAATTCCATAGTGTGGTCGCCCTTAAATACATATTCATAATGTAAAAAAAAATCAAAGAAAATTTTTAAGTTTCATAAATTTTAAAGTTAACATACCTTTAGAGCACATAAATTACTCATCGTTAATGCATATTTTAATTATTAATTGATAAACTAAAGTTCTTAAAAACTTAAGACAAGATTTTTGTGCATAGCGCAAAGGGTAACAATTATTATTTTATAAACAATAATTATTAATCTAAAACACTCATCCAAATTGAAAAAACCTTCCGAGCAAAGATAAATGTCGCCGGCAGGACTCGAACCCGCACCCTTCTAATATCCGGTCAGATGCTCTAACGTTGAGCTACGTCGGCTTATCGCAAACCCGCCAAGTTAATCAATATATACTAGTGTTCCATTCAATAATTACTGTTTTTTTTTAATTATATTTTCACCTATAAACAACCAACTTTATTAGTATGAGAGAGGCTTGTAACGGCTAAATCCCTCAAGTAGATGGCGTCGAGACAAATTATGTCTACATTTTATTGGTGAAAATTGCTTTGACTTGTCAAATATTTATTAATTGATAAACTAAAGTTCTTAAAAACTTAAGACAAGATTTTGTGCATAGCGCAAAGGGTAACAATTATTATTTTTATAAACAATAATTATTAATCTAAAACACTCATCCAAATTGAAAAAACCTTCCGAGCAAAGATAAATGTCGCCGGCAGGACTCGAACCCGCACCCTTGTTTACAGGTGAAAATATAATAAAAACAGTAATTATTAAATGGAACACTTGTATATATTGATTAACTTGGCGGGTTTGCGATAAGCCGACGTAGCTCAATGGTAGAACATCTGACCGGATATTAGAAGGGCGTGGGTTCGAGTCCTGCCGGCGACATTTATCTTTGCTCGGAAGGTTTTTTCAATTTGGATGAGTGTTTTAGATTAATAATTATTGTTTATAAAAATAATAATTGTACCCTTTGCGCTATGCACAAAAATCTTGTCTTAAGTTTTTAAGAACTTTAGTTTATCAATTAATAAATATTGACAAGTCAAAGCAATTTTCACCAATAAAATGTAGACATAATTTGTCTCGACGCCATCTATTTGAGGGATTTAGCCGTTACAAGCCTCTCTCATACTAATAAAGTTGGTTGTTTACAGGTGAAAATATAATAAAAACATTAATTATTGAATGGAACACTAGTATATATTGATTAACTTGGCGGGTTTGCGATAAGCAGACGTAGCTCAACGGTAGAGCATCTGACCGGAAATTAGAAGGGTGCGGGTTCGAGTCCTGCCGGCGACATTTATCTTTGCTCGGAAGGTTTTTTCAATTTGGATGAGTGTTTTAGATTAATAATTATTGTTTATAAAAATAATAATTGTTACATATTTTAATTATTTCAACTTTAGAAAACAGACGGAAAATTAACTACCTAACATTTTACTTAAATTTTTAAATTGTAAATTCGATTGTTCTGAACTCCTGCATTTAATCAACCTGTACATTCATAAACGAACTACAAGAAAAACATTAACACTTTACATATGTATATCCCGTTACAACGTTTAAATTCCCAATTCAACACTTACACAGTCTTGGTAACAAATACGTAAATGATATAGATGTGTTTGACAATAATCTAAACTTGGCAAATTACAAAAGAAGGATGAACGAGTTATTTCTACCTAGTTTATAAATTATTGTTAACTACAACTTTCACATTATTTACTTATTTTTTATTATTGTTAATACTGACTTTGTGGATATTGCACTATTTTTTTCTGTTACTGTGTATTTTTAGCTTTGGTGCAATTTTTTTAATTTTTCATTTTTTAGGTGTAACTTAACCTTTTTAAGTGTAATTTAACTTTTGTGCATGTTTTCTATTTATTTTATTATTATTTTATTTATTTTAAAAATGATGTATCTATATGTAAAAGCCCCTGGGCATTTAAATAAATAAAAAAAAAAACTGAAACAAGTTGCCTGAGGAATTGAGACACGTGTGCGTTCCGGACAAATCTCGAAATGATGTTCTGAGACCTTGTTTTTTTAAAAGCTATTTTGAAAACCATTTATCATTGATATCAACTCAATTTATTTTAAACAGTTAATAAAATTTTATATCACCCCAATAAAATAATTTAATATTAAAATAATTAATTTAAATAAAATAACCTATAAAAATAAATTTATTATAAAGATTTATAAGGTCTTCTCTGTTCTGATAGTCGTCCCAAACCTTTGCAGATATCAGATGTAGGTATATTTCTCTCTTGTAAAACATTGTTATGTATTTCTATTGTATCTGCATGTTTCGAGCCTGTACATTTATTTATAGTGTTTTTTTAAAGAAAGAGAAATATTCCTTGGTTACGAATAACCTGACAATATTTGAAACTACTACCATCACAGTAAGCGGAAGATGTTACTTGTGTCGTAATGGAGGACTTAGCCAGCCGAGGAATTGAACTCACGAGACTCAAAAGCGATGACAACTCAGCTACTGACCGGCCATTTATTTTCCTATTGTACATATATATATATATATATATATATATATATAATCACCTCTTCCCGTACTATGTTGATCTAGTAAGATTTACATGACCTTTGTTGATCTACCTTTAACACCGTGTATCTTGGCTCCGGTGGGATACATCTGCACGAGTTGGCAACAGTGCCTTAATCATTACCGAGGTTGCCAGTTTGCAACTGACCCCAGTCGGTATGTTCGTCATCAAAATATAACAAATTTGCTCCAGTTTAACGGTTATTTTTTATTCATTTACTCTCCTTTCGTTGCTCCGATTGATGTATTCGCAGTTTCTAGATACAAGTTGATCTAAAATGAATGTGTATTCAGATTCCAGATACAAGTTGATCATATATGTTTTATTAATTTATTCTTCTTTCGTTGCTCCGTTTGATGTATTCTCAGTTTCTAGATACAAGTTGATCTAGAAATTAATATGTATGTAGGTACCTACAACGAAGATTGTTAACATGGGCTGCGGCGTGCGGAGAGAAAGGGGGGGGGGAGTTCGTCAGACGGAAAGAGAACGCTAACCTATGAATTCTCTCAGTCCTACAGTCCAGCCGCCGGCGTTGTTCACCGCTGAGCCCGGCTTTTCGGTGGGGGGACATGTTGCTTTTTAAATATCACCTTTAGCGCGCTGGCAAAATGCAATTAATTTGAGAACAATTTCTCTTATTCGAAATGATAAGATGGTATTATTTTGGATAATTTATTCTGTTAAAAAATATGTGGTAATTGTTTTTAACAATCGTATAAGTTACAAAGGAATAAAAATATTCCGTTCAAAGATGAACAATTAACTTTATCAACGAAATAATAATATGAACCTTTCTAATCACCTTTTATTGAGGTAGGTTAGAAATAATATAGTTTTATTCACACTGTGTTTTATTGGCGATATCAAAAATTATTTTTACGCGAAATCTTCTAATGAGCGAGTAATTGTGATATTTTCTCATATATTAAAAAAATATTTTATGTTTTTTTCAAATGATTGATAACTTTGTGGAGTCATTATTAATTATATAATTAAATATTTTATGGTTTAATCCAAGATAATACTAAAAAAATATAATTATGTAGTTATAAGAAAAATGTGTTTCCTACTAAAAACAACCCCATGACCTTTTTTGTACTATTATATTGTATCAAAAGCATTCGCTTGTAAATGGAGACGAATTTACACTTCTTGGTATATAAATACCAAATATAGATGAGAATTAGATAAAAACTTTTTAATTATCTTACGCTGTCAACTTTTAATTGTATTAATTTATATTAATTCTAATTATTAATTGTTTTAAATAATAAAACACTTAATTTCTAATACCGTCCCCTTTATAGAATATAAAAAAAATAGAATATTAACAATTTACAACCACCTTACTTTAGAGACAAACTGTATTACAATAAAAACTTCCACACATACCATACAAGAAAGAAAGAAGATATTAGACAAAAAAAAATCCCAAACACAAAATTGTTTACTGTTACTCCTAAATAATAATAATAATAATAAAGGCATCAATTTGTATATAGCTTAGTAAACACTGAATTTAAAAAAAAATAGGTACCTAAATTAAGAATATTGAGAGTAGAATATAAAAATTATGTATGCATTAAGTATTGGAAATAAGCAATACGTAAAAATATATAAGTTTATATTAGACCGCATGAAGTGGAACTATTTTAAGTTTAATAAATAAAATAAAATAAATGTATAGAGATTTCATTGTCTGTTAGATCAGCTAATTTGAGTTTCTTCAAATTAATCTTACAGTCTATTTTCAAGCACCGACTTGAGCATACGTTCAATTTATTTTTTATTCATTTATTCTCCTTGAGCATACGTTCAATTTATTTTTTATTCATTTACTCTCCTTTCGTTGCTCCGATTGATGTATTCGCAGTTTCTAGATACAAGTTGATCTAAAATGAATGTGTATTCAGTTTCTAGATACAAGTTGGTCATATATGTTTTATTAATTTATTCTCCTTTCGTTGCTCCGTTTGATGTATTCCCAGTTTATAGATACAAGTTGATAGGTTTTTTTTTACTAATTTATTCTCCTTTCGTTGCTCCGTTTGATGTATTCTCAGTTTCTAGATACAAGTTGATCTAGAAATGAATGTGTATTCAGTTTCTAGATACAGGTTGATCCAGAAATGAATATGTATGTAGGTACAACGAAGATTTTGAACGTGGTTTGGGCCGGGTGGGGAGAAGGGGGGGGGGGGGTCATCACATGGAAAGAGAACGCAAATCTACGAATTATCTCAGTCCCACATTCAAGCCGCAAGCGTTTCTCGGCGTTGAGCAAATAACCGTTGTTCAGAAATTGAACTCTCCCTTATAAGGGAATTCCCTAAAATCCACGGTAGTCGCCCGCTTGTAGCGGGCGAGATGGTGCGGAGCGATACAATAATTATGAGGTCTCTCTTCTTTCAAATAGTATGTGTATGCGTTGGAAAGACAACAAACTATACACATTTTTGTCAACTTGAGCAACGAAAGAACAGTTTGTAAGGTGGTAGAAAATTGTTAAAATTCAGATATTTTATAATATTCTATAAAGGGGACAGTATAAAAAAAATTAAAGTTAGGAATTAAATGTTGTATTCACTAAAACACTTAACAATTGGAATTTATATTAATTAGTGCAATTAATATTAATTATTAGAATTACAAATTGTCAGCATAAGAAACTTATTTTTATTTTTATAAATTTCATTTCTATTTGGTATTTATATTCCAATAAGGTACCTACTTATTAGTGTGAGTTCCTCTCCATTCACAAGTGAATGCTTTTGATAAAAAGAGTTAAAAAAAAGTTATGGGATTGTTGTAAGTAGGAAACATATTTTTTCTATACCTACGTAATTATTTTTTTTAGTATTATATTGGGTTAAACTATAAGCTTTTTTTAATGTAAGAGAAAATAGTACAATTAATCGCTCATTAGAAGATTGTTTCTTTCGCGTAAAAAATATGTTTGATATCGCCGATAAAACATAGTTTGAATTTTATTTAAAACTAGATTATTTCTAGCCTAACTCAATAAAAGAGATATTTGTGATTAGAAAGGTTCATATTATTATTCCGTTCCTTTGTTTCCGCAACAAAATTTTTCAAAATTTCCGTTCAAATTTGCATTATCTAAGTTATATGTAAGTAGGTATTATTCCACGCCGTCATTACGATGTGGTTTTTTTGTTTAATGTTTCATTTGAGATTTGTTAATATTTTTTCATTCAGCTAATAAATTACATTAAGCCTTCAAAGGAGATCAAATTAATTTGTCTCCTCATTGATGAAGTTAATTGTTCATCTTGGACGTAATATTGATACTAAATGATACGACTAAATACTCGAGTCGGGCCATATCAATCTGAATAACAGAAGAGTATGTATAAGATGTATGAATATGAACGAAGCAAGGAGTGTGTGCCAAGACAGAATTGTGTGGCGGTCTTTTCTCTCTGCCTAACCCTGCAGAAACGGCATGATGATTAGTTAGTTATATATGGTAAACTTAAAACAATTTTGTTAAAATTTATTACTTTAATTTTTTTATTATTATTTAAATTGGAGTATGTTGTGCGGCTGATGGCAGAAGAGATGATAAGGAGATTGGTTAGAGGAAGATGGGGAAGTACCTGGTTATTCAGATCTGGTCACCAAAGACGGCGTAAGCCATTTCAAGCAATTTTTATACAAAATCATATATCGTACAGTTCTCAAACAATAAATTTATAATAAACGATTTTTCACAAAAATAACAATTAATCACTATAAATAGCTAAAATTAGCAATTTCCACCACCAGACAACTAGGTGAGCGGTTACGTCGGTCACCAAATTATTGATTAGTTACGGTGGTTACAGGTCAAATCCAACTTGTGCCGATTTTGTTAATTTTTCTTTTTAAATATTTTTCCACGTTCTTTTTCTATTATAAATTTTAGTAAAACGGTTTATCGCCAATATTATTTAATAATCATTTTTTTTAAACTTATATTTAAAAATATATTTTGCACGGTTTTATTTTTATTATAAATTTTAGTAAAACTGTTTCATCGTTTGAACATTGAATAATGAAAACAAATTATAGCGTACCTAACTCACTTTTATTCATGTGAGCACCGCTCGAGCAAGTAAGACTTTTGTACCCCAAAATGGGGTATGTTGTGAGGCTGATGGGTAGAGGAAGGTGAGGAAGTACCTGGCTATTCATATCTGGTCAAACACGGCAAAAGCCATTTAAGCATTTTCATTTGATTAATTTGTGTTATTTTACAATTTAGTCAATTAACACAACATATATACTGGCTCCAGATTTTTTTTACTTTAAGTCCACATATATGCAAGGCCATTATCATATTTGGGGATGCTGTGTGGAAGGTATTTTAAGGGAAAGGAAGGAAGTTCAGGGCAAGAAAAAGGTATGAGGGGTGGGTACGAATCTGGGGGTCAGTGCGTCCAGGAGTGACGTATGAATCCATCCATCCCACTGTCACTGGTACTAGGCAATGATGGGTCGAAAGAGTCTGGTTGGGGAGGCCAAACCTCACCCCATAAACTTGAGCACCCTTGCGAAATCACCAAACTTAGCGAATCACTTGGAGTGACTTATAGCAGAGGTGTTGGTTATCCATTAAATGATTCCCGGGGTGGCGGTACCTACACCCGTCTCCTAAATTCAATTTCCTAAGTTGCAAACAGTTGGGACTCTTGTGCAGTATACGCATAGAAAAATCATACAGCATTTCATACATACTTGATTGTTAAGAGGAACGGCTGCGCGGCCTGTTTCAACAAAATTTAATTTTGGATTTGAGGCCAAAATACTCACCTAAGACTAATGATATTTTTTTTAATCAAAAAGTATAGTAAATATCTAGTATGTATATCTATATCGTATTAAAAGTAATTTATCCATTTTTCTATTACGTTATGAAATAGAGGCCCTTAAACGAATTGATTTTTTTGCGTTTTTAGATGCACCTTTAACAATTATTTGGGGGCTAGCGGTGATTTAAAAAAAAGTTTTGGCCCATCTACTTAAAATACTCTGAAATATAATATTAAAAAAATATATTTTCAAAATAAGCATTATGGTGGACTTTAAATTAAATTAAAAACGATCAAATTGAATCTCCCAGGTTGAAGGGAGTTGGGACTCTTGTGCGGTTGGCACTTTTGTGCGGAATTCTCATAGAAAAATCATATATCATTTCATGCAAACTCTACTATTAACACCTGGACAAATCTCACCTCCATGAACCCGGACACCCCTGCTAATCCACCAAACGAATCTAACCACTTGGTGAGACCTATGACAGAGGTGTTGGTTATCCATCAAATGGTTCCCTGGGCAGCGGTACCTACACCTACCTCCTAGATCAAATCTACCAGGTTGAAAGCAGTTGGGACTCTTGTGCGGTTGGGACTCTTGTGCAATTGGGACTTTTGTGCAGAATTCTCATAGAAAAATCAAATATCATTTCATACAAACTCTACTGTTAAGACGTGCACAAACTTAACCCCCATGAACCCGAGCACCCCTGTTAAGGCACCAAACATAGCGAACCACTTGATGTGATTTATGGCAGAGGTGTTGGTTATCTATTAAATGATTCCCGGGGCAGCGGTACCTACACCTGCCTCCCTAATCAAATCTACCAGGTTAAAAGCAGTTGGGAGTCTTGTGCTGTTGGGACTATTGTGCAATTGGAACTTTTGTGCGGAATTCTCATAGAAAAATCAAATATCATTTCATACAAACTCTACTGTTAAGACGTGCACAAACTTAACCCCCATGAACCCGGCACCCCTGCTAATTCACCAAACGAATCTAACCACTTGGTGAGACCTATGACAGAGGTGTGGTTATCCATTAAATGGTTCCCTTGGCAGCGGTACCTACACCTGCCTCCTAGATCGAATCTACCAGGTTAAAAGCAGTTGGGACTCTTGTGCGGTTGGGACTCTTGTGCAATTGGGACTTTTGTGCGGAATTCTCATAGAAAAATCAAATATCATTTCATACAAACTCTACTGTTAAGACGTGCACAAACTTAACCCCCATGAACCCGGCACCCCTGCTAATTCACCAAACGAATCTAACCACTTGGTGAGACCTATGACAGAGGTGTGGTTATCCATTAAATGGTTCCCTTGGCAGCGGTACCTACACCTGCCTCCCTAATCAAATCTACCAGGTTAAAGCAGTTGGGACTCTTGTGCAGTTGGGACTCTTGTGCAGTTGGGACTTTTGTGCGGAATTCTCATAGAAAAATCATATATCATTTCATACAAACTCTACTGTTAAGACGTGCACAAACTTAACCCCCATGAACCCGAGCACCCCTGCTAAGGCACCAAACATAGCGAACCACTTGATGTGATTTATGGCAGAGGTGTTGGTTATCCATTAAATGATTCCCGGGGCAGCGGTACCTACACCTGCCTCCCTAATCAAATCTACCAGGTTAAAAGCAGTTGGGACTCTTGTGCAGTTGGGACTCTTGTGCAGTTGGGACTTTTGTGGGGTATTCACATAGAAAAATCATACATCATTTCGTACAAACTCTACTGTTAAGACCTGCACAAACTTAACCCCCCACGGACCCGGACACCCCTGCTAAGTCACCAAACTTACCAAACGACTTGGGGTGATCTATGGTATAGGTGATGCTTATCCATTAAATCCCGTGGCAGCGGTACCTACACCCGCCTTTCAAATTTAATTTCCCAGGATGAAAGCAGTTGGGACTCTTGTGCAGTTGGGACTCTTGTGCAGTTGGGGCTTTGTGCGGAATTCTCATTGGAAAATCATATATCATTTCATACAAACTCTACTGTTAAGACGTGCACAAACTTAACCCCCCATGGACCCGGACACCCCTGCTAAGTCACCAAACTTTACAAACGACTTGGGGTGACCTATGGTAGAAGTGTTGCTTATCCATTAAATCCTGGGGCGGCGGTACCTACACCCGCCTTTCAAATTAAAAGTCCTAGGTTGAAAGCAGTTGGGACTCTTGTGCGGTTGGGACTCTTGTGCGATTGGGACTCTTGTGCGGTATTCACATAGAAAAATCATACATCATTTCATACATACTCTACTGTTAAGACATGTACAAATCTCACCCGGATGAACCTGGGCACCCTGCTAAGTCACCAAACATAGCGAACCACTTGATGTGATTTATGGCAGAGGTGTTGGTTATCCATTAAATGGTTCCTGGGTGGCGGTGCCTACACCTGCCTCCGAAATTGAATCTCCCAAGTTAGAAGCAGTTGGGACTCTTGTGCGGTATTTGCAAAAAAATCGTCGAGGTAATGTCATCCAACGAATCGTTCCGGGGCGGCGGTACCCATACTCGCTAAGAACCAGATATACCAGTTGATAAGCAAAGCACTCTGATTTAAATCGTATCAACAAATGAGCACGGTGAAGGACCACGTGCACGCCTTCGATAAACAAAGCGTCCTGATTGGTTCATTCAAATCGGATCAACAAAGGGAAAAGTGTAAAATGTATATGTGATGGAAAAATAGGCGTGGTTTACAGCAAAATCTATGTGACGAAAGTTGATCTTTTGGATCAACGTTTATATGCCTGCTTTGGTATTGGATCAACAAATTAGGGTGGATCAACAAATTCCTGGCGTACCGTCGCGTCTGATCAACATATTACGAGAGGGGATCTCTATATATATATATATATATATATATACACATATATATATATATATATATATATATATATTATATTTCCATTTACATAATTGCTTTGATAGCTCTGTTAAACTTAATATTTTTTGCAAAAATTAACAGTCCCAAAATGAGTTGAATTTTTAACTCACGAAATGCAACATTTTTGTATGTGTAGAAATTAATAAAAAATATTAAAAAATTGAACGTATTTGTACACGTAGAAAGTAATCTAAGAAAGTTTGGATCACTCGCCCGCAATCCTCTATTTTCACCCCTGCAGTAGTTTGATGATACAGTACACCACTAGACAAGCAAAAATCTCTTTAAAATGATTCTACTGTAAGACATTTGGGATATAACTTGGCTGTTTTAATCAATCTAAGCAAATTCAAAAATGTATTAAACAATTCCGGATTATTTACATCGCTCTATCACCTCAAGGACTTCACAACGATAGAATAGCTTTTAACATTTTAATGAAATTATCATAATAATACACTTGTATAGATTACCGAGGCCTTGTGCAATAAATGAAAACTTATATTTACATAATCAGAGAAGCAGATTTGTGAGAATATCTGTCAAGCATGCAAAAATATGTGAAGAACGCCGGAAATTTATATCAAACAGACCCACAGAGCTGCGTAGAAGTTTGAAATTGCTTTTGACTACTTTTTTTTGTATGACGATTATATCTCCTATATATGAAGCTAACAAGTTAAATACGAAATATAAGAATTTTTTTATTAAAAGAGTTTTGAATTTCGTTTGATAAAATTTCGTCAAAAGATTGGTATTCACTTTGTGGCGTCATTATTAATAAATTAATTAAAAATTATTTTGCATTCACCACTTTGTTAATATACACATATCTAGATGTTTCGAAAGCGATGCTTTCCTCATCAGGAATATAGAGAATATTAAAAATAAAAATGCCAAGTATAGACAAATGATAAACATAGAATACAATAATGTAAGAATAAACAAATTATAAACATAAACGAAAATTGATTAAAGTAGATAAGTAATTAATCAAAAATAAAAAAAAACGTAATTAAAAAAAAATTATATTAGAAATTAAAAAATAAATTATTTTTATTGTTAATATTAATATGAAAATGAATTCATGCGATAGCTATTTTAAAAATGTATTTGATTATTAATTACATTATATTTATTATTAATAAACAGGTGAATACAAAATAATTTTAAATTCATTTATTAATTTAATACTTTTACTCATATGGATCAAAGATGAATTGACATAAATAACTCATGTGTGATGGGTAACACAAGACTCGCATGATTTGCAGATAAAGTATATGGTAGTCCTCGAGCACCGAACAGGCGGAAACATTTATTATCTGCGCTTAGGCCTCTTGTCATTATTTTACCGCAAGCCATCTCCTCTGGTTCGGGCTTTTACTGTCACATCGGGAGAGTTCATCTTATTTATGTGTCTGGATTACAGAAAGGACACTTATGTTTTTAAATACAAGATACTTTTTCATTTAGCGAAGGTACTCCGTAGTGTTACACTACTTGTATTTAGGTATAAGACGGTACAATACATTATTAATTATATAATTGAAAATACACTTTGTAAATACCACTTTACTTAAAATATATAAATATTTCTACATGTTTCGATAGCAATGCTATCATCTTCAGGAATAAATGAATATTTAAATAATTCAACATTGAATTGTATTGATTTTTTCGAAAAGTACTAAACCGATTTCGCTGAAAATACCATAGTTTGTTTTTATTAGTGCCGGGAAGGTATAGAGAATAATTTAGATGATATCCAATATGTAAAACTGTTGCTATAACGTTTTTAAATTAGTATGAAAAACATTGAACCCACGATGTTGTATTGAGGTTTGCCCATAGATATACCACTCTGGTTAACCACAGACTACGTATTCAAAAGAACAAGGTTTGTTTGGGTAGAATATTTTCAAAATGGAAAACAAAAGTCGGTACCTACTTAAGAATATTATTATTTAGTAAAAATAAACGTTTGGAATGAAAAAAAAATTGAAAATTTCTTTTTTTTTGTTGTTTAGATACAGTAATAGTCGTCGCAAGGCATAACTTTCGCTGTCAAATCAATTATGGCACCCAAGAGACAAAGCAAGAATTGTAACTTTCGCCCGGAACACATCAGCTAGTAATAAATAAAAATAAAAAGTTTTAAAAAAGTGGGAATTTGGATATTCCATATATGAGAAAAGTATGCAAGATATAATATTGTTATACAGTAATTTGTTTTTTTTGTTTAATGCGTTCACCATAATATAAATCAAATTCCTCACAACATCCTAATTGGAGATGTCATAGTCCAAATGGCTTCGGACAGCTGGGAGCAGTTGGGACTCTTGTGTAGTATTCACATAAAAAACGTTTACAAAGCTAGCTTCTGGAATCAACATTTCAAAAAATATTTTTCTTTACTCCTATCCCTTACTTGATGTTTATTTACCTACCTAAGAAAATTTGCCTTGGGGTCCTGGCTCCTCTTAATGGCACCCATGTACTCGTATGATAGTATTCACATTGAAATAGGGATATACTCGTAAAGATCAGCAATCGCCGATTCTGAATGCATGTTTTCTAAATAACTTTTATTATATATAGTTTACGCACAATTTATAAATCGTTATTTAAAAACGAATAAATAATCATCTCATTAAAACACATGGTTATGTTGGTACCATTGTATTTGGAACATCTGACGTCACGTGCGTATTCCGTTTTTTGGATTAGAATGGACATTTTTATTGGAGCCACACCTACACAGAAAAAAAAACCGGAATCAGAATTATACGGAGTTTTACATTCGTTACGTATTCCAAGGCTTCTGCGACAAAGGAGCAATAAAATATTTCCAACTTATCACGTTATGCAAAAACCCACTTTTATCCGGAACCTCCTTGAATAATAATATATAATATAGACATGGAATGATTTATGTGTCTCATTCGCAAAGAAAACTTTAATACGTGGCAAGCACAATTCGGATCTCTCATTGCTATAAAAATTTACATGGAATTTTTTTCAACGTGTATTTTTTTCATTATTAATTAAATTTTTTTGTGTTTAATTCGTAGAACTCAATTAGATTTTTTTAGAAATTTAATGTAAATTAAATTTATCATAAAGTTATTTTATTATTGTGACAGCTGTATTGGTGTTCTAGGGCTTTGTCATTTAAAAACGGGGAAAACACATTACGTAAATGTAATAACCTCACATAATAGAGAATTTTAATTATTTTATCTAATCGGTTTTACCGGAAATAAATAGTTTTAAACAACCTCCAAATTAAAATTGGGTGAGAGTAAATAAAATCATATAAGCCATTCGCCGCAATGTGGATTAACCGCAGTTTGAAAATAACCTGGAACACGGAAAGAGCTGTCGCGATAATAACTAACTAACTAACTAACCATCACGCCGTTTCCCCGCAGGGGTAGGCAGAGAGGACGGACCGCCAAACAACTCGATATTGGCATACACTTCTTGCTTCATTCACATTTATACATTCTCTTCTATTATTCCGACTTCTGACATGGCCCGACTCAAGTATTTGATTCACTTGATCGTGCCATGTCTTCCTCGAGCGTCCCCGGCTTCTTCTTCCATTCACATTCGCGACATACATTCTTCTTACACTCCTTTCATCCTTCATTCGCTCCACATGCCCAAACCATCTAAGCGTCCCTTTTTTAATCTTACTCATTACGCTTACATCAACCTTGCATTCTTTACGAATTTCAATATTTTTCACACGATCGTACATGGTTTTACCACACATTCGTCTCAGAGATCTCATTTCTACGGCATTCATTTTACTTTCATCCTTCTTCTGCCAATTCCATGCCTCACTGCCATACATCAGGGTTGGTATCAGCACTCCATTGTTGACTGCTAGCTTCGCTTCTTTGGACAAATTTTTGTTAGCGCCAACCGCGTTCAGTCCTCCGTTAATGAAGTTTACTCCATTCAGCCTTCTTTCAATATCCCTATCAGTCTTTCCATCTCTCGTAAACATACTTCCCAAATATACAAACACATCGACCTGCTCCAAGTATTCGTCATTCACAACTATATTGCACACTGTTTTCGTACTCTCTCTTTCAAACACCATGACTTTAGACTTACTTACCTTCATCATTAGCTCGTTCTTCATGCATACTTCATTCATCCTAGATACGAGGGACTATAAATCTTCCATACTGTTAGCAATCAGCACCGCATCATCAGCATACAACAGGCAACATACTTTCAGATTATTCAATTCTTGCATACAATTATCCTTGTATAGATTGAATAACCACGATAATAGAAACTAAAAATAATTGAAAAACTTAATAACGCTATTAAATTACATTTAGATTAAATTTTTAAAAAAATCTTTAAAAAAAATTTTTTTCATAAAGTTTAAAGCGTTGTTTTAGATAACATTCATTTTATCATAATAAAATTATTCATTTTAACAACTATTTTCGTATCTGCAGTTACAACCTTATTAGGTATCATTGACGTTAAACAACTATCTTCCTCAAGATAGTATTTTAGTAGCTTCCTCCCGTGGGATACATCGCACAAGCAGCGTAATTCACTCAAAAATGAACCCTATATTGGTCAATATTGCACTCTTTTCGACTGTTTTCGTTTCCAATAGCTGGATTACATCGAGTATTACTCCAAGTAATTATGGCACAAAAAGGATCAAATTGAAATTAACTTTTATTAATTATAATTTTTATTGCAATTCTGTTTACATGCTTTCAAATAAATTGTCCGTTTTTTGCAAATGGTGACTGAAATCAGTGGAAATATTTCAAAACCTATAGGAACGAAATAATAATATAGGAATTATTTCTATAATAAAAAATACGAGTTTATTGTACATAATATAATAACGCAATTACAAATCATTTTTGATAATAATAATTTTAATTTTAATATAATAAAAATAATTACATCCCTAAACGTCTATGTCACCTATATGGATGCTGAGTGTGGGGGTAAAAAAAGGCCACGAATACTGACCACGCCCGATGATGCCATGATGAGAATCGACGTGTCAACGTGGTAGCCCCTTGGCTAATACATTAATCGGAAATAAAATTGGTAACTGATCTACAACATTATGAGAATATCTAACTACATTGTGTTAAAATTATGTGTTTTGGAAAAGCTATAAGATATCTGAAGAAGAAGAAGAAGCTTTAAGTGGACTGTAAACTAACGACGAAGTTTTTTGATAGATTTGGTCGATTGTAATATATAGGCCAGATGAAGGTTAAAAAGGAACAAGGATTAACCAAGCACTTACAGAATAATTTCCATACGAAAACAAACAACCTGATTCGATGAGAGTTATATTATTTCTGGTCGTAAACCACTAAATAACTAACTGTCACATTACAGTTTTGCCATTAAAAATAGTAGTGTTGGTTAGGGAAAGTAGGGATTGGATAAATAGTATGAACCAACCACATTATCATTTCAGAACCTAACACATTCCTTTCTATAAAAGCATATAGTTAGTAGACGGACCACAGAAACTAAACTACTTATATTATGTAATTTTTTTTTCAAAAAATTTATTTCACTGTGTTTGTGAACCTGATCTGAAAAGCCAGCTACTTTAAACCCATCCTCTCCCCTCTCTCGGCTCGGCATCGCACGTGTTGTGCAATAATTTATATTTGGTTATAAAGAAATATGTTTATCCCCTTAAATGAATCTTCTCTTTAGACAAGTTCGATACAAGTACCATAATGTGAATAAAATCGTCAAGAACGTTGTCTTAGTCATTAGTCATACTAAATGATTTTACACTAATTTGAGCCGAATGTATTCTTTAAAACACTGGTTACTCTATTACTACTGGTTGGGCTATAAATTAACCATATTATCGTTCAACTTCTACGAGATTTCTAAATTCATCATTCCATCCATCTCCACGGAAAATAGATCAAGTAGAACCTAAGCTTTTGAAATTATAATTTATATGCAAATTCAACGCTAAACCCACGTCTCTCATCACACAAAACCCCTTAATATGATATCTAATATTCAGCTATAAAAACGTCAGCATGGCCTCCGTGCAGCGGAACAGATGTGCCGGATTTTCAATTCTAGAATTTCTGCACCGAAACTCTGAACTAAAGCGACGTGGATCGGTGGTATTTTAAAGTATAATACTTCGCCCGGAAATGAAACCCTTACCTACCATATATCATATACCTTGTTATACTATATATATTTATAAAACCCCAGAGGATCATCTAGCAATGGTTTATTGTTAAAACACGTTCTTCGGCAATTAGTAGTTATGGATGCGGTTCACTAGGTGACAAATAAATAAGTTTTTTACGTTATCTCCACACGAGAGGCCCTGATAAAAATAATTTCCCTTATGGCCTAGGTCGTCTTTGGCGATGCTGTATGAATAGTCTTTTTAAGGATAGGAAGGAGTTGTAATTTTGAGAAAGAAAAAGGTATGACCATTGGGTAGTGTTAGTATGTCCAGGAGTGACGAACGTATTAATCTTTCTTTTTAAAATTATTTTACTTATCTAAGTTTAATTTATAGAACTCCATTTTAACTTAATTTTTTTTTTATTATTATTATAACTAGTACCTTATTATAACCTCCGAAGGCATTATCAAACTGGCTGTTTGATAATGCCCTTTCTTATTTGATAATGCCTATATTTTATTTTATTTTACTACACAAAACAGGAGATGTCAAGGGGTCTCCCTCAACCCGATCCGGTACACCAGACAGTTGGTGGGCAGACGCATCCGCCGCGGTGACCTGAACAAAGTCCCTAGATTTTTACAACAATTAATTTAAATATCTATTTTACACCTTTTATATTACTCGCACTCCTATAATTTTAGTTGAGTTAAACATTTTTCCTTAATTCACACACATTGTCGATTAGCAAGCGATGATGAGTTATTGATCGTTTTTTTAAATAATTATTTTTTACGTATCAAATTGACTTCTGAGAGTGTAAACAACTTAAACTGGGTTTAATAAATGAAGTAAAAATTACTTTATGATCACCACTTTATCAATATATACATATTATATTATTCTTTAAATTCCCGATGACTAAAGCTTCGCTTTCGAAACATGCTGATATGTAGATATTAATAAAGTGGTGAATACAAAGCAATTTTTAATGCATTTTTTAATAATGACGCCACAAAAGGAATACCGATCTTTTGAAGAAATTACAAAGACGGTTTATGTATTTCATTTAGGCACAATATAAATATTACGCAGTTCATTCAGCAAAAAATGCTTTAAATATTTTCATAAAATAGTAATTATTAATATATTCGTAAAAAAGTATTTATTTTATGGTTTGCATAATTGTAAAATAAAGACATTCATTTATTTTCAACCAATTCTAATAAATGTGTTGATCGACCACACCGGAAGTACCCTTCCTTCGTCAGGACAATATTAAAACTAAAATAAGATATGAATACATAAATATTTAGGTATTTGAGGCGACCAAAGGGGAAGGGGAAATTACGGGTTTTTAACAGGGTGGTTCAGTGGATAAAATATCCAGAATGAGTCTATAAGATAAATTTACTTGGTTATTCAATATTCTAGAAATAAAATTTAGGACTTTTCTAATTTCAAGTGCTTCTAAATTATCTCATTTTTTGCTTGTATTATCTCACGGTGAAGAATTTTAACTGTATAATTCGGAAGCCTGTATAACCTCTGCTCGAGACCTTAATAATGAGTCTACTATTAACAAACAACCTATCTTACAGCCCATTTTAGATATGTTTCCTTTCACCCCTCCCTCAATCTCCATCACAATACTATTCCCAAGTTACACCCCCTCTCCCACCATGACACTTATTATGTATGTTCTGCCATAATTTTGTAATATTGTTTAGTATATATTTTTTCCTGACAATGGAAAGGTTGTTCCGTAACCGGTAGGCGTGAAAAATAAATGTGGTTAAACAAAGTTTTATTTTTTATTTGATTATAATAAATTTTGTTAGAATATTCACAAACATCACTTTTATTGAAATATCTTACTAGTTTCCAGAAGCAGTTTTTTCCACAACGTTCACTTTTCCCATAAAGTGCTTTGAAGTTCAAGATAATAACATAATATTGAATAAATATTTTTTTACAATTGTGGCGAAAAAAGTTATTTTTACTTTTCACAGCCGAACAAAGGAATATTTATATTTTCGCGGTTCTTGGGAACCCTTTCAGCATACTCGTAGCTTTAAACGCAACTTTAACGAAAGTAAACCAGGATTTGCCAAACTGTCACGAAAGGTTACACCCGTCTTGTATTTAACCGACGAGGCAAATGATAATTGCAACAAATTTAAGCTTTTTTGCCATCCACACTGTTCGTAAAATCGTTACAGAGAATAACTTAAAACAGTCGGGATAAATAGAATTACAAACTCCAAACCATTTACATGGTATGTTGCACATTAATAAGGCAGCGTTTTGTTTAAAGAGTTACAGTTATATTATATTTATCTTTTCATAAACTGATATCACTTAACCATTGAAGAAAATAATATTAACATAACCTAAATGAAAGATGAAACCCGAAAAAAAGAACAGAATATAAAAAGATTTCAGTCGCATCTGAGACTCGAACCCAGGTCCTTTTATTTTCTGTCCTTTTTTCCGGTTTCATCTTTCATTTAGGTTATGTTAATATTATTTTCTTCAATGGTTAAATATTACAATGAGGTTTTTAAATCTCAATGAAAATAATTAATAATTAAAAATTGATATCATTTAATTAAAATTATTTTTTGACAGAAAGGCGTGTACCTAACAGAGGGGTACGACGTAAGTAGACTGAATGCTGTAATAGTCATAATAATAATAATAAAGTATTTACATGGCGTAGTTGTATGTGATTACCCTTCAATACTTAACTAATTATAATAAAATTAAAAATATATATTTAACCCCATTCTGTGATAATTTTCTTAACATTATTCCTATAAACCTCCTTACATTTTCTTAACATATTATATTCACATTCATATCCGATTTACATATTCTTAACATTACTATACAGCTGATTCAAAATGCCATGGTAAAATTGCTAGTAAGTAAAACAGTTTGCAAAGGCGAGACATTGATATCATGTACAAATCAATTAATGTATTACCTGTTCGTGGTCTTTTGTGGCATAAAATTCTACTGCAACATATATCTGAAAGTCCGTATAAGGCAGTGGTGGATCATGTACACAATACACGTTTCACACAAAATATAGGAATGATAGTGCCAATATTTCAAAATAAATAGGGTCAACGAACCCTTGAATACATTGTACCATTTATATTTAACAAATTGCCGTACGAATTTAAAAACAATTGTCCTATGATGAAATTCTCACTGATGTTAAAGTGTTGGTTTTTGGAAAGTAACCTTGTGTATTGATGGTAACAAATATGACGGTCTCCTTGGTTGTATATCTCCTAGATATCTGGTGTATTTACTGTTACGGTGTCACTATTATATTTAAGTCTATCCTCATTGTAACCAACCTGTACTGCTGTTTTATGTATATATGTATATATTTTTTTAATTTTTATTTCTTAATCTATTTAATACTTACAGATACTTTGATATTTCTGATATTTATGTAATAGTTAAATTTTTGTAATATTAATGTTGTTATAATGTTGATATTTTTAAAAGTATTGATGTTTTTATAATATTGATATTTTTATAATATTGATACTTTTATAATATTGGTACTTTCCTAATTTTGATATTTTTTATGATATTGACATTTTTATAATATTATTTAAATCGGTGTTATAAAATTGGACTCTAGTATCTCAATAACAAAACTGTAATGCTTTTACCATTATTTTTTTCTTTAATTTTTTTTTTCAACTTATGTACAGCACAAGATGCATGCGCCTAAATATAATAATTTTGCCCTACATTTGTAAGATGATTGTAATTTATTGTTGTATTATATTATATTGTTGAAATAAACTCCTGCTGACAAGCTACTTGCAGTGGCTTTGCGGGTATAAGTTCCCACTGTATATAATTAATATTATACAATAAAAAAAAATAAAAAAATTTACAGTGCTCCTTACGTATTCTTAAGATATTCTATTCAGATATATTCACATTGATATACGTGTACATATCCGAGTTGCATATTCCTAACATATTATACATATTCTTAACATTACCCTCACGATGCTCCTTATATTTTCATAACATATTATAATCGTATACATATTCGATTCATATACATATTCTTAACAAATAATTTATCTTCTTAACATTACTCCTACAGTGCTCCTTACAAATTCTAATCACATACATATTATATGAATATACACATTATGAACACATTATACATATTCTTAACATTACTCCTACAGTGCTCCGTACATATCAGATCGGTGGTGTTTTGGGAAAAACCTGATAACTAAGTTTTTCGTTGTTTTCTGTTAACTGTAAAATACTTCGTTAATCTCGGAATTATTTCGTAGACTCGCCACTGATTTAGAAGCAATTATTTAAGAAAATTGATGAAAAATGAAACGTTGGATAAGCTTATTCCCGTTTTCACAATATTTTTAACTGAAAGCTACACAAAACGTTACATTTTTTTGCTGATTTAGCAATGGTCTGAGAACCTTATAAAAAATATGTTATGTTAACATCATTTTATTATACTGTGGATTTATTTGGTTTCCTGGTGAATTTATTCAAAGAATTTTTAGCACAACTAGCTCTTATTTTCAAAGAGTTCATAAATGTGTTACACTTTGTAAATATATGAACAGTGCAAAAGTGGAGGATTATGAACTAGTACATGTGTCGAGTTCTCTGAAAACTGTATATTTTTTTTCATTTAAATTAAAAGTATTTTTTAAGATACCTGTAGAAATCCCATAAAAGGGGTTTTGACTATGGGGTTGTACTATTTCTTAACATTTGCCATACATCGTGGCGAATCACGTTTTCATTGTGCCCTATGCAAAAAAAAATAAATAAATCAATAGTCTATCGCTGCCAGGATTGCAACCGAGCCCTTCACGGTGACTCCTTCGAACAGTACGATCTGTAAAATACTCGTATTTTGCTAAGATTTGACCAATTTTCCCCATCTTTCAATGATTATACTTGTGGCATTTTTGGTTAAGTATTGTTTTGTATTTTTCCTTTAATAAAACGTTATTTAAATTGACTTATAAATAAAAACAATTACGTCATTATACAATAATTTAATACAATCAAATGCATTTTACCCAGAGCCAACAGAAATTTGCCAATGGGGATTACCTCCATGCCGGGAAGGTGGAAAATAAGGACCTCTACCGAAAAATATTATGGCTTTAAAAATGTATATTCGTATGGATCAGCAAACGCCGATCCTGAATATAAAACGATTTATTATTTAAATAATTATCCTATCAAAACAACTTCTTATGTTGGCACCATTGTATTTGGAACATCTGATGTCACGTGTGTATTCTATTTTTGGATTAGTATGGACATTTTTATTTTTCGATTTTGTTTTGTATTTTAAATATGTATTTTTTAGTTTAGATTTTATGCTGTATAATTGTTGTTCAATATAAAAATCTATTGTTAATGTGATTAATTAGAGTATTCATAAGCAAACCAATCATCAATACAGATATTATGATAATGTTAATGCACAATACTATTATTATTCTTTTAGTTAAAGCTTCTAAAAAGGTACATAATGTTATTACTTATATTTAGTTATGGTTTACTATGAATAGAATATAAAATTATGTACGGTAAAGCTCATTCTTGTTTTAGCATTTGACATTCTAACCTCAAAACCGAGTGGTCATAGATTTAGATTGTTTGGCGGCCTTTGAAAAATTGAAACTTTGAAAATTAATTTAACTATAAAAAGTAACTTAACGACATATAGTTGTGTTCAAGTTTTAACGTCACTATTGATGAAATACATATATTGGACTGGAGTTCCTTATTAAAATATTGATTTCGAACTGCCCTTTAAGCCTATATTATAGAGCTATAATAGTGAATCAAATTTATAAAAATAAAAATCAATGCGATGAAGTAATGCGTTAAATCTAAATGTGAAAACAAACATTTATCTAGAACAAGTAAATACAAATGGTCGTGGTAGTTAGAAAGCTTGCAATAATCCATAAAGAGATAAATCACGGATAATAAGTAGTACATTAGAATTCTGTTAGTGTTTAGTTTATGGTAAGTATTCGTGGGCAAATAAAACGGATGTCAAATAATTATAAATAATAATAATAATAATGTTTATTAACTTCTTTTTTATAACAAATAATGATGTTCTCAGTGGGATTTCCGTGCAGAGGATTTCATTTACAAAATATGAAATTACATTGTTATTTTTTCGGTTTCGTGGTTCATTTGGGATGTGTTAATATTATCTTCTTCAATGATTAAATAATTTTATGTTTCCAGAAACCTTGCATTTATTGTCATTTTTTTTTCTTTTCTTTAACGGGGAGAGGGACGTCGGAGAGTTATTATTTATTAATTCAAAATAATGATAGTATTATTACGCAATACGATAAACATGATGTTTTTAAATAGAAAAATATATTTTATAAATAAATATGTTATAAATTTACATAGGCTTAGCATTTATCAAAATGTAATCAGAAAAATTATTTTTTTCTGACCGTCCCATTGTATGTTTTACAAAATATTTAAAATACAAATATGATTTTTAAAGTGGAAAAAAGTACGTTTAATCATTAATCGTTGCGTTTTTGTAAATACACGTAACTAAAGATTTGTAATCCGCATTACAACACATTTAATAAATATTTTTCTATTTAAAAACATTATGTTTATCGTATTGCGTAATAATACGATCATTATTTTGAATTAATAAATAATAACTCTCCGACGTCCCTCTCCCCGTTAATACTATTACTATTTATAAGTTACAACATTTACACAACTAATTTATATTTTCCTGCTATTATACAACAATGTTTTAAGTTATGATCTAATTATTTAACCGAAAATCCGTCACCAAACACAAGAACCTTGTTTCTTTATGGTGAGGAACAGCTATATTATGTGTTTTTACACTATATTAATCATGTTTTATTTATGTACTTAGTGTAAAAAAAATAATCAACACCATAGTTATTTTAAAAAAAATTAAATCAAATTTAATAATGTTATTAATAAGTTCTGCAAGTATTTTCAGTTTCTATTATTGCGACAGCTATTTCGGCATTCAAGGTCATGACATTGTACGAACGTACATTATACGATATTGAACGAACGAATGATCCTAATATAACATTAATTAATAAAGTAAGGAAAATTATGTATTCACCACTTCTCAGTATGTTCACATTATCAAAACAATACAACACATTGAAAAAAAAAATCAGTTAAGAAAACATTATCATTTAAATACCGGGAAACCTTGTTTTTACATTATAAATGTAAAAAACTCAGAGAATAGAGATTTTAATTATTTTCTTACTTAGGCTACTCTCTGACGGTCCGGTGAAGAATGAACTTTTCACTCGCTACTGGAGACACTGCGCAGAAAAGTCCCACAATGGACTGCGTTGCAATACGTTACCTTACTTTAGCAAACTTGACTTTTCTGTGCAGTGTCTGCAGTAATGAGTGAAATGTTTGTTCCTCACCGGACCGTCAGAGAGCAACCTAAATCGGTTTTACCGATAATAAATAATTTTTAAAAACCCCTCCAAATTAGAATTGGGTGGTAGTAAATAAAATCGTCGCCATTAGTCACCGAGTTTGAAAATTGCATTAAACACCGAAACAGCTGTCACAATAATTAAAATTAAAAATACTCACAGAACTTAATAATAACATTATTAATTTTGATTT
Source organism: Halesus radiatus (assembly GCA_022606495.2). Lineage (NCBI taxonomy): Eukaryota > Metazoa > Arthropoda > Insecta > Trichoptera > Limnephilidae > Halesus > Halesus radiatus. The sequence goes on from JAHDVE020009355.1 coordinate 37,737, forward strand.
ACGTCTAATTTAAAAAAATGGAAATCTACGAATTAAATACAAAAAAAAATTAATAAATTATTGTTATTGTCAAAGGAGGCTAGAGGGTGAGATGTGGGAGATATCTTTTTACTAGGGACCGAAATTTGCATAATGGCAAAATAAAAATAATTACAAATAATCAAATTATTCTCCAATAATAATTTAGTTTCAAAACATAACCAGTATCAGACGTTAAAACGCATTCTGATCAGATTTTAAAAACGAGCTAAAGTCCAATCTAGTGCTACGACCGTACAATCGGGCAACTACACGATCGGCCAACATTCCAACTACAAACTCCATTCCAACTAGTGATGTCGTTTTAGCTAAAATCTATCGAACTATCGATATTCATAGAAAGTATACCAACATTTATAATATTATTGACACAATACGTTTCTCATTAGGTACTCATAATAGATGAAATAAATATAACGGAGAGCTTTTGCGCCTGTTTCAGCTCCGTATTTTATTTTAACGCTCAGCCTGAGTTCTCCGGATTCGTAGCCAAGGATAGTAATCAGTCAACCATGAGACCGTTAGTTGTCATACCTACACACTGTGCTTCACATTCACTGCACTCCAAAGCATATATTCCTTCTTTGAAAAAAATATACCGACACCGGTATCAAATGTACATTGTATACTGAAGCTCTTCAAAAACTAAATAAATTTTATATTTTGACTGGTTTTGTTACGTAAAATGATGAAATGGAATCAATTAATTCTTCACGTAACCCACATAACATTGAGTTCGGTTAAATTTCATTTGAGAAGTGGTTAGAGTTCCTCTTCTTTTTCTGACCAAAAGCAATATCTAACTAACTAACCATCACGCTGTTTTCCCGCAGGGGTAGACAGAAAGGTCGGATCTTGCCATACTCCTCTTGCTTCATTCACATTCATACATCATCTCATACATTCCCTTCTATTCTTCCGACTTCTGACATGACCCGACTCAAGTATTCGATTCACTCGATTGTGCCATGTCTTCCTAGGTCGTCCCTGGCTTCTTCTTCCATTCACATTCGCGTCATATGTTCTTCTTACACTTCTTTCTTCATTCATTAGCTTCACATGCCCAAAACATCTAAGCGTCCCTTCTTAATCTTACTCATTACCCTTACATTCTTGATGAATCTCAATATTTTTCACACTATCATACATGGTTTTACCACACATTTTACCTGAGAGATCTCTTTCCTACGGCATTCAGTTTACTTTGATCCTTCCTCTGCCAATTCCATGCCTCACTGCCATACATCAGGGTTGGTATCAGCACTCCATTGTGGTCTGCTGGCTTCGCTTCTTTAGACAACTGTTTGTTAGCGCCAACCGCTTTCAGTTCAATTATATTAAACTGCATTTCACTAAATGTTGAAGCCAAACAGTAAAATACTGATTTTTCTGTGCGGATTACAAAAACTTATATTTCTGAGGCTAAAAATAAATGGTGGTAATAAATTCCATTTTCTACCGCTAACGGTCTGCCATAGTCGTGTCTAATTTAAAACTCAAATATCATTTATCACGAATGAACCGACAGGAAAAACTAGATGCCCCATTAAATCAGCATAATAAGTGGTATAGTTAGATAATGTTTCTTTCCTGTAAATTGCGTACTTAACTCTAAAGTAAAATTTTGAAATTCTTATTCTCGTACAATTTTTTACTATTGGTTACGACATCGAAATCAGTATTACGCCCCGCTCTTACATACGGCCACCATATCTGGATGACGAATGAGAGAATATGTCGATGACAGAAATATAATCCCTGCGGAACTGAACATCGTTTGAAATGGAGATATATTATTACGGAAGATAGAGGGAGCGAGCTGATATTAAAAAAAAAACGCTTAGGGCGTAAGCGATTGATTAAAAAATCTATATATCTAAAAATGAATGTTTGTCTGTCTAATTCCTAAAAATTACTCTACCGGTTTCGCTGAAAATGGCACAGTTTGTTCTTATTAGTGCCGAAAGACTTAGAGATTAGTTTGAATGAAATCAAATATTTAAAACTGTTGCTACGACGTTTTTAAATTATTATGAAAAACATTGAACCCGCGATGTTGTTTTGAGGTTAGCCCATAGATATACCACTCTGGTTAGCCAGAGAGTACATATTCAAAAGAGCAAAGTTTGTTTAGGTAGAATATTTTCAAAATGGAAAACACGAGTAGGTACCTATTTAAGAACATTATTATATAGATAAGTTTTGAAAAAATAAACGTTTGGATTGAAATAAAATGTTCAAATTTTTCTCTGTTTTTTTAATTTTTTTAAATGTTTTTCAACTTATACCCGCTAAGCTACTACAAGTAGCTTGTCAGCAGGAGTTTATTTCAACAACATAATATAATACAACAATCGTCATACAAATGTAGGGCAAAATTCGTATATAAATCAATTATGGCACCCAAATGACAAGCAAGAATTCACAACTTCATAAATATCAACAACAACAAAAATCCCGAATATTAGAATTGAAATTAAAACACTTTTGTACTTTCTTCCACTTATTTATTTTCACCAGGACCGGTTTCATCCTACTACGGACATTTTCAGACTGGTAGTTGACATTCCTATGCTACGGTATTTATACAAACTTAGGCAGGGTTACACAACATTGTATCTATATCATGAATGTTTCTATTTTGTTAATTTAAGGTATTGTAAAAAAAAAAACAATTTTTCTATTTTTTATAATAATAAAAATTGTTAATTTAAGGCACATATGGGTAACTATAATGTTTAATATTAAAATTATGAATAGTTCACATTATTGTAAATGAATTTATATTTTCAATTATATAAATTCATTTACAATAATGTGAACTATTCATAATTTTAATATTAAACATTATAGTTACCCATATGTGCCTTAAATTAACAATTTTTGTTATTATAAATTATTATAAATAAAATCTCGTCATAAAGTGAATACTTATCTTTTTAAGAAATTATAAAATACGTATATTTTAGAGTGAGACAGTGAATTGATTGTACGCTTAATTTAAGGAATATGTTTTTTTAATAAGTAAAGGAATTATATTATATTTTCAATTATATAAATTCATTTACAATAATGTGAACTAATCATAATTTTAATATTAAACATTATAGTTACCCATATGTGCCTTAAATTAACAATTTTTTTATTATAAAAAAAAAAAATTGTTTTTTTTTTTTACAATGCCTTAAATTAACAAAATAGAAACATTAATGATATAGATACAATGTTGTGTAACCCTGCCTAAGTTTGTATAAATACCGTAGCATAAGAATGTCAACTACCAGTCTGAAAATGTCCGTAGTAGGATGAAACCGGTCCTGGTGAAAATAAATAAGTGGAAGAAAGTACAAAAGTGTTTTAATTTCAATTCTAATACAATGGAATTCCACCACGAACTAACAGTCCAAAAACTAGACTCATTAAAAATCCCGAACATGGCCGGGTATGCATCAGCTAGCATTTAATAAAACACGCCATATCTGGAATATAGCAAAAATCTCAGGCCTCCTTATTTAAATAGCATTTAAATAAGCGCTGTATTTTTTTCATACCTATAACATATTAAATAACAGAACCACAACTGGAGTTTTTATTTTTCGGAGCGAACTTTGCGAAGTAATTTTTCAACTAAACATCTGAATAGAGATTATCTAAAAAAAACACACATTTTTTAAGTGTATACAAACTTCATGTTTTCAAGGAATATTTTGAATATATAAATATAATTTTGGGGACAGAGTATTCAATGTAGTGGGTCTACATTCATGGAAATGACCTTCCATTTGGTTTAAGGACAGAAAGCAATTTAGAAATCTTTAAGAAAAGTCGAAAAACATATATATTTAAAAGGGCCTACATACTTAACATAAACAAGATGTTAACCGTCCTTTAGGTGATTTTAGTCACTAAACGGCGCTATATCAAAGATGACCATTTTTTATATATATTGGTATATAGAAATGGTCAATTCAAAGGCTTAATAGGATTTTCAGGAGTTCAAAAATGGGATTGAATGAGAAACTCGACCATCCAAAATGGGTTTAGTATCTAACGTTCCCCACTCTTAAAAAGTCGCAATAGGGGTAACTTGTAACTTATTAAGAATTTCACTGAAAATTGGCAGTGCGATTTCAGAGGGATATATAGGAAATATAATTTCCCGAAAAGGAAAGCATCGCTTTCACAATATGTTGATATATATACGAGTGTATTAATAAAGTGGTGAATACAAAGTAATTTTTAATTAATTTATTAATAATCTCGTCATAAAGTGAATACTTATTTTTTTAAGAAATTATAAAATACGTATATTTTAAAGTGAGACAGTGAATTGATTGTACGCTTAATTTAAGGAATATGTTTTTTTAATGAGTAAAGGAAAATATACTTTTTTTTTCTGATCAACAATATTGTTTTTAGTAAACATAATTTCGGTTAAGATGTGAGTGCGGAGTGCGTTAATGTACGTAACACTTTAATTCTAAAATTCAAATCAATTATTAAGAAACATTTTTTTTTTATTTTATTACCTGATTAATCAGTTTCAGGGTATGTTTATTAACAATAATTAAAAAAATTGTTTTCACCATTCATGTTATTGTTTTTTTTTAATGTTTTTCTTCTATGGAAGCAGACGCTTGTGCGAAGAGGAGTGAGCATCATGATGATTAGTATATTTTGAATCTATAATTATTTGGTTTAAGGATATTTATACTGTGTACAAGTGTTGGGCAAGCGTTTGGCGTGTTTCCCGACTGTGCACAAGTACCGAAGGGATCAATAACGCTAGTTCCTCAGAGTATCTTTCATTGTAATATCGGTAGAATAAGGACACCACTTCCACCTAACGCCTGTGCTCTAAAGATTGCAAACCGTTTGTTAAGATAGGCTAATCGATCAAACGGACTGCCCCTTTCTGCACAGATTCAAGGGTATTATTCAAATACGTCGGGCTCCCAACCAGAGGTGGCTTCTAAATTCTACAGTGGGGCGCACTTGCGATTTGCACAGGGTCAGCAGTTGTGATGCGCCTTACTGAGGTGTTTACGCCACAATAGTGAATTTATGCTACCGTCCTTGGTGGCGCAATAGTCAACATAGTTACCTTCTAACCAGTTAATCGATGTTCGATTCTCGGCCGTAGATTATTATTTTTATTTTTTTTAATATTTCTTATTTTCAACATCCCGCATTTTTACTAAAACACAGTTTACAATTCTTTGTAATAAATTAAATAAAAGCCCAACACTAGCAATAGGCAACCCTCTCACTGGGTAGAGATGATTATCTCCACATTTATGCACCTCTAACCACAGAAATATTCCTTGGTACTGTACACAAAAAAATTATAATACGATTTATAGCTCTGCGCTAATTCAAATTAAAATGGAATTCCATAGTGAATTAAATATTTCAAAATTAGAATTATTGAATGACTGTTTTAAATACAATTTCCAGTTGTAATAAAAAATTAAAACGGATAACCAACCTAACCCAACATGTCAAGTGAATACCAACTCATACGTTATTTAGCTCTAGCTACATTAGGTGTTAGAAGTTTCGTAATTTATTCTGCAGTCTGTAATATGAGCTAGAGCAATCGATTAATTTTTTTGTGGCTTCGGCCAATATAAGACGAAGGGAAGTATGTGTTTTCCACTGCACTGTTTGTATAAGAAGTGAATTAACAATTTGGTGACACTTTCTATTGTTTTTATGTAGCTAAGTAAATTGAATTATGATTTTTTTTTAAATGTTAATGGAAAAAATAACCCTGGAAAGCGCTTTGAGCCAACTTCCTTGGATTTCGGGCTCGATATCCAGGGAAGCAAATTTAGTTGTTTTCAACCAATTATCACACATGGAAACTCTTCCTTAATTCTCCGGTTGCCGAATCATTATTGAGAAAGAAAAAAATTGCTTGAATTGGTTCCAACTTTTTAGTACATTTTAGGTTCTATCTTTATCAATACATAAATTATCGATATTTTTAGTTCTACCAGATATACGCATTCCGATTATTTTTATTTCCAATATCTAAACTAATTAACATGGTAGGCAGAGAGGACAGACCGCCAAACAACTTGGTCTTGGCACACACTCCTTGCTTGATTCACATTCATACATCGTCTCATACATACTATCCTGTTATTTTGACTCTTGACATGGCCCGACTCAAGTATTTAGGTCATTCGATCGTGCCGTGTCTTCCTCGTTCATTCACAATCGCGTCATTTATTCTCCTTACACTCCTTTCTTCATCCATTTTCTGTACATGCCCAAACCATCTAAGCGTTCCTTTCTCAATCTGTCTAATTACGCTTAAATCACCCTTGCATTCTTTGCAAATCTCAACATTTTTCACATGGTCATACATAGTTTTACTTCACATATGCCTCAGGAATCTCATTTCTATTGCATCCAGTCTACTGTCACCCTTCCTCTGCCGGTTCCATGCCTCACTTCCATACATCGGGGTTGGTATCAGCACTACATTATGGACTGCTAGCTTCGGTTCTCTGAACAATTTTCTCTGCATACTTACTGTACAATTGAGGACGTACGGCAGAAACATCCTTTAGGAGATTAATTGTCCGAAGGATCAAATGTCAGAGAGATCAACTGCCAGAGAAATCAACTGTCGGGGGATCAACTGTCGGGTCACCAGAGACTGTAGAACCAACATCTTTACCCATTTTATTTTGCTTTGCCAGAATCCTACTGATGTCCATAAGCAATGCGCTTGTTTCGTATGCACATTAAAAAAACACAAATAAAGCATATTGTGGTTTGTGAAGTTAACGCATTTCTCAAAACGCTAATGTGCTCTACATAATTCCTTGCCAAAAAACCATTCAAAATGCTTTCCTACAAAACCTTGAGAATAAGTGAAATATTTTATTTCCATTCCTTAACAGTAAAAACACTTCTTACGCCCAACAAACTGATTCATGGCTCAATGATTCGCACTTATTACACTAACAATGTCCGAATAAGAGGAAAAAGCAATAAAAACTTTTACGGAAAAACTTTAAATCAAATGTGTTTGTTGTAAGCTCAAATAGAGTTCGGGCAAATATTATTTCAATACATCCTTGGAAAGCTCGTAAAGCTAGTTTATTACCACCACCACCTTTGCGGTTTCTATGCGAAAATAAATTAAGTTTTAACCAGGAGCGCAGAACAAAGAGAGGACTAGAATGAAAGCAAATACCTCGTACTGCACTCAGGTTTGCAGTTTAAACATGCCCTCCCGTTACGGATGCTCTTACTAAAATAGTGTTCACCCAATGTGTAGAGGTAAGTGCCTCTTTACGCGATAAAAATACTAATGAGAGGGTTAGATGTACGACAGAGTCAGCTGAAGTAACTTTGACAATCACCACACTCAATGTAATAATGCAGGTCCCGTAGCATGAATAATGTATTTCAAACAGCATCGAATAGAGAAGTCTTTGTCCCCCTCTGTACGTTGGGAAGAGGAATAAAAATCTTCCAAAGATAATGAGATCTACCGACTTTGAATGAATGACAGCCGACAGCTGGAAAAACTTGAAACATGCGAGAAACTATATCTAAAGCGGTAAGACAGTAAGACAGTATGACAGTAAGACAGTAAGACAGTAAGACAGTAAGACAGTAAGACAGTAAGACAGTAAGACAGTAAGACAGTAAGACAGTAAGACAGTAAGACAGTAAGACAGTAAGACAGTAAGACAGTAAGACAGTAAGACAGTAAGACAGTAAGACAGTAAGACAGTCAGACAGTAAGACAGTAAGAGAGTAAGACAGTAAGACAGTAAGACAGTAAGACAGTCAGACAGTAAGACAGTAAGACAGTAAGACAGTAATACAATAAGACAGTAAAGATTCATTCCACAACAGCAAATAATGACTCTTAACCTTCACTTTTCTCAGCTTCAACGCATCGAAGGATTTGATTGAAATTATTCTGTCTACACATTAACAGGTTTTGATTACAAAATGCGTAAAACAAGAAAAAGAAAAAAAATCTGAAAAATTTAACATTACAAGCAGTAACATATGTTTTTTTAAATTTTATAATATTAACTACGTACAGTGGAAACTTGTACCCGCTATGCCACTGCAAGTAACTTGTCAGAAGGAGTTTAGTTCAACAAAATTATATAATAAAATAATAAGTAACAGTCATCTTACAAATGTAGCGATAATTAGAACAATATAGGTGCTGCATGTTGTCATCAATGTTCACAAGTTGGAAAAAATATCTAAAAAAAAATGAGAACATCATAACAGAGTCCAATTACATACTCGTAATACCGATTTAAATAAAATTGTTAAAATATCAAAATATCAGCAGGTATTAAACAAATTGGGAAATAAAAAGCAGTACTACAGTTTTGTTACAGTGACGGCAGACCTAATATAATATTAAAACTAAAATAATTTTAAAGTTCCCCGCAGCTGTCAAGAAAAACATCATTTGTTCAATAGACAATGTAAGAAAGAGCAAAATAGCATAAATAAAGCAGATATTAAGGAGCTATTTAACCAAGGAGACCATCATATTTGTTACCAACCAAGATTACTTTCCAAAAACAAACACTTTAAAATCAGTGAGAATTTCACCATAGAGCAATTGTTTTTAAATTCGAATGGCAACTTGTTAAATATAAATGGTAGTGTGTTGTACATACTCAAGGGTTCGTTGACCATATTTATGTTGAAATATTTGCACTATCATTCCTATATTTTGTGTTAATCGCGTATTGTGTACATGATACACCACTGTCTTATGCGGACTGTCCGATAGATATATCAGAACCAGAGAGGCTTATTTTTGAGTAGTTTTGAGAAAAATGCTTTTGAAGTTTTTGAGAATTTTGTTAATCCTTTAAATAAACTTAACCGACAAAAAAATAATATGTATTTTTATAGCATCCGAATAATAAACTTTTCTTGGTTATTGATTTATTTAAATAACAACATAATGCGCACTGAACCAACGTTTTTACTGACGTTAATATTTCAATAATATCTCAAATATTAACAGTTTTTCAAACATCACTTTCACCTCTATTCTCATTATGGTTTAAAATGTTTTTTACAATTATTAATTTCGGTTTTATTTCCATGGTCCATGATTGTCAAGAAGTGAAACTCGTGTTTTGTTTACAAAAATCGTTGAATATTAAGATACAAATAAATACTTAATAGGCGGTAAAGTTCCTATGGCATGTACTTTATTACAGATTCCGTCTATGACATACAATTAACATGATGTTTTCTGAACTTGTCATTGCAGTATTGACTGTTGAGTCTGTAAGGCACGAAGATATTACAGTTGTATATAAAGACTTCAGATAAAGATAAAATTTCAGTCAAATAGCACTTAAGCCTTCTGGTTGTCAGCGCTTCATAAGTTGTAGTAGATTTTTTTTCCACAAAAGAGCACGAACAAGTAATATATTAATTGATTTGCACATGATTTGAATATCTCGTCTTTGCTTAAAAACTATTTTACTTACTGGCAACTTTACCATGGCGTTTTGAATCAGCTCTAAATGTTTTATGTTGGTCTTACACGAGTGTCCCCAAGATGTCCTACCATACCTTACGGTCGATTATGCTAGAGACAAATAAATCAGTTTCATAGTTTTTATAGGCACATAAAATTTTATTTTATTGATTCTTCCTACAATGGCTCGAAGGCGCTTACATAGGTTGGAAATGTGTACCTCCCATTTCATCCAATCCACCGTAACACCTAGATACACATACTTGTTGACTAATTCGATACTTGTACAAGCGCAGGGATGTTTGGTATTATTGTGAATGCAATAAAGGGGATGAGATATGTTTACAGGTGCTTCGCAGCAATCAAAGTAACGACTGTTTTTGTTTACGTACACATTTCAAAACATCCACGTATTATACCTTTAAAAAGCTATTATAAAAGAAAAATACTCGCATCAACCTACGTTAGATTGTTTAATACATGCAGCTGGAATCTCACCCCTTTTCCTCTCATGTTGTCCCATTCTACTCGTTCTAATTAACACCTATTTATTCCTCTGGGGATATAATTATTTGCGCTGTGACACACAACTACTTTATGTGGGCTTTAATTTAAAATGTTCACTTCAAACAGTACACTGAGGTGCCACCAAAACAAAGAGATGATTAATTCATACTATGTTTTAGAGACTAGACGTAAATTCATGTTTTCATTATACGATTTGTTAATTTTCCAAAAGTGATCATAATATTTGTTGTTCAAGCTCAAGCAGCACTGCTTACATACATTTATTGGACTTTTCTTTATTTATATTAAATTAAATTGCTATTCACACCTTCAATATATATTACTCTCTTTACACCGCGTATATCCGTCCTCGCTTAGAATATTGGATACCGATATGGACACTTTTATAATAATAATAATAATAATAACAAAGCATTTATATAGCGCAGTTTTGTGTTATTTCACTTCAAGTGCGCTTTACTATAAATAAATTTAAAAATGATTAAATAACTCCATTCAGTGGCATCCTACAGTGCTACTTTTACGTTCTATTTATACATTCTTAACATATTATATACATTCCTGCTTATTCTTAATACTACTCCTACAGTACTCCTTAGGTGCATATTCATAAAAAATTACAAAATATTATACAGTATACATATGGCTATACAAAAATAACACATTCACAATATTACTACAAAAATAGTAACATTTTAAGACAGGAGTCGGGTTATGTTCAGCAATAACGGACTTTACATAAAAAATTAAAAAATATATGTACACGGAGGAAACCGAAACCAAACAACTACCAGAGGCTTGAGGAAATGACTTTTTGTAATAAATTGAAGAGAAATTAAAATTTATAGACAGAAGGATTTTTTAAATAAGTTTGTTTTTAAAGCCCGTTTGAATTCAGTCAATTTCTGGATATTAGTAAGAGTTGGGGGAAGTTTATTCCAAATGAGAGGGCCAATTACACGTAAAGAGCGATCATAGTAGACGGCTCGATTTGACCCTGAAAGTTCAATTATACCAAGCCCATATTGAAATAATGTAACTTCTTTAAGAAACTAACTAACTAACTAACTAACTAACCATCACGCCGTTTCCCCGCAGGGGTAGACAGAGAGGACGGACCGCCAAATAACTCGATCTTGGCATACACTTCTTGCTTCATTCACTTTCATACAACGTCTCATACATTCTCTTCTGTTATTCCGATTCTGACATGGCCCGACTCAAGTATTTGATTCACTTGATCGTGCCACGTCTTCCTTGGACGTCCCCGGCTTCTTCTTCCATTCACATTCGCGTCATATATTCTCCTTACACTCCTTTCTTCATTCATTCGCTCTACATGCCCAAACCATCTAAGCGTCCCTTTCTTAATCTTGCTCACTACGCTTACATCAGCCTTGCATTCTTTACGAATCTCAACATTTTTCACACGATCATTGTGGACTGCTAGCTTCGCTTCTTTGGACAACTTTTTGTTTGCGCCAACCGCGTTCAGTCCTCCGTTAATGGAGTTTCCTGCATTCACCCTTCTTTCAATATCCCTATCAGTCTTTCCATCTCTCGTAAACATACTTCCCAAATACACAAACTCGTCTACCTTCTCCAAGTATTCATCATTCACAACTATATTGCACACTGTGTTCGTACTCTCTCTTTCAAACACCATGACTTTTAGACTTACTTACATTCATCATTAGCTCATTCTTCATACATACTTCGTTCATCCTAGATACGAGGGACTGTAGATCTTCTATACTATTAGCAATCAGCACCGCATCATCAGCATACAACAGGCAACAAACTTGCAGACTACTCATTTTTGCGCCCAAGCCCACCTCTTTCAATTCTTGCATACAATTATCCATGTATAGATTGAATAACCACGGTGACATTACGCAGCCTTGCTTAACACCTTTCGTGATGTCAGACCACCCCGTAAAATCACCGTTTGCCCTAACACATGCAACGCTTCCCTCGTACAGAGATGCGATTGCCTGTATAAGATTTGTATTCACTCCATACTTGGACAACACCTTCCATAACTTTTTCTGTCAACTCGGTCGTATGCTTTTTGTAGATCTACAAAAGCACAGAAAAGTTTCTGGTTTTTTGCCAGAAACTTCTCTGTGAGCATACGCAACGAGAAAATCTGATCCATGCATCCCCTTCCACTCATAAATGCACCTTGCACATCCCATATTTTATCCTTTGTTTTAATTTGTACCCCTTCAATCAATATCTTTAAGAATCTAAGAATGTAAATAAAAAAATATAATTCACACTTCGCAAATAATACCGAATTTTTAAAATTCCATATCTTCATCACGCTTCAAACGCAATACTTAATATTTGATCAAATCTTTTTATTTGTAGAAATATTTTAGAGTAAGATTCTTGATAAATATTTATGTTTTAAGCTTGTTACATATATTTTTTATGTTTTTATTTTATGTACTTTTTTTTAATGCTTTTATTTTAAATATTTTGTAACCTTGTCCGTAAATTTTAAGTTTTAAAAAACAAGCTCCCGTTAGACAAACTACAAAAAAGTAGTTTATCGGGACTTTTTGAATTGTATTTTTTCTCTTGTAAAACTAAATAATATATTTTTTTTATTTAAATTATGAATAATAGCCTGGACTCGCCAGAGCTCACCAACTTTATAAACATTCACATACCATCAAGACCACTCCGACAAACCGATTTTTTTTATTTGCCCACATGTAGGACCAATCTTAGGATAGATTTTCCAATTCCCCGTATTTGTACGCAATATAACGCATAATTTTACAATATCGACATTCTTAACAATACCCTTTCAAAATATCGACCCGAAGTAATATGTAGGACCGCAAATTGATCCACGAGTATAAAATGTATTGAGAGTATCTCCTGTCCCGATCCTAGCTTCCTCTTCCTCTCCCCCCTTCCTTCTTATTTTGTTTTTTCTAATAAAACATCTGTATTTAAACACTGTTAGCACAAGCAACTTTGTTGGCTTACCTTTAGTTAAACTTCCTTTGTACATAAATTGTGTTTGTTTCTTACAAATCAATAAATAAATTATGCTCTTTCAGTAACCTGTTATTTTTATCAAAATACTCGGATATTCAATATTTTATATTTTAACCCTCGATATTTTTTGGTGAAACAGTAAATTTCTGAATCGCTTTTAATTTAATTTTGAATTTCTCCTATGTTCCTGTTAATGCTGATCTCTTTATTTAAGGTGGTTTCGAATTTCGTAAAAAATGTATCCAATTTCAGACATTCACGGAAATTAATTAGTGAAGATGATTTGTAACATTTTTCACAATATAAATGTGTAAATCAAACAATATTTTTGTGTTTGCCATTGAATTTGCTTTGTATGTGTAGAAATCAATATTTTGTCGAAGGATAAGGGGTGAGAACGAAGATAACGGAAGAAAAACGTAGGGAGCACTTGGCAATAGAATTAAATCCATCGGTCTTTATTGAGGTTTCCTTGGTGCAAAAGAAGCGGCTCCAGAGTGTAATGGTCCGTGTCATAATAGTAATGGTGGATTTTTTACTTGCTCCCCCGGGAGCCTGGAGGTTGGTGTGTATGGGGTGAGATGGATCGTATGACACTGTCCACCGTATACCTATAGTACCTACCCACTACAGTCTAAAGTCCCTATTGTGCTTGTCCTCAAAGAGGTATTAGAAGTGGGCTTCCAAAGTCTTCTATTGTTGTCGGGACAGCAAAACGGGAATGACCAACAATCTTCTACTTCAAAGGCTCCAGGCCGTCCTTTTTCCAAAGCCTTGCGACTGATGAAGCAATAGTCAGAGAGGATATTTTTGTAATATTTACTCTCTACCCGTCTTATTTATAATTAATCCTTGTCGCGCCTTTGTAGCGTTGTTATAGCTATGCAAACCTTAAAAACACGACCAATTTCGCAGGTGGTGGCGTGTTGACAACTTCACGTTTCTTCAGATGTTCATAATGATTATTTTAAATATTTTGCCGAACATTGCAGAACATTGAAAAGAGTGTTATGGTGTTTTTATTACATAGGAACATTACTCAGTATTGAGGTTTCACTTTACAAACTTCTACATTATTATTTAAGGAGTAATACCCATCGAACAATAATTTATATGTCGATGGTTAATTAATACGCCTCTTCCTATTGATTCACAAATTCGTTTGTGGATTCGGGATATGATATGTCGACTTACTTCACAGGTAAACAGTTTCTAACGGCACAAATAACGGCTTGGTATTTTTCTACCCCGTTCAACGACATTTTTTTCTATGTGCGTCCAACTTCCGGCCTTACTAATTCGATAATGCGTCACATATTTGGTTTGGTCAATCGATATTTCGATTTAAAATCTCTCTCCGATAGTGCTGCAAATTAATATTATCGCGTTTTTGCTTTTATTTTCCCTACGCAACGTAGAATTAACATATCGATATTCGTCAAACCTGACGGTAAAACGTCAACAAAATCTGCTATTTCGATGCAATACTAGGAGGCCGGTCGGTATAAATCTGACAGCTACTTTACCCCCGCATACTGCCGGTATACGAACGCAACGCGATTATGGGAAAACGTTTTTCACTATTCCGATCTCACGGGCCCGTATAATATTTGTGCCGCGATTATGGATAAGACGGTAGAGGTGTTAATTGTCCGCGGGGGTGATAGACGGTGGATTTTGTAAAAAGGGGATTTATGAGTTGCCTGTGTTCGTCTGTGGATATGTTTAGACGTATGGTATAAATCAGCTTCATGTGTCAGGTATTTAATTTTTTTAAATGTAATTTCATAGCCGATTGGTACCCGTTTTTTTGTATTTATTTTCAATCTGCAATTACACAAAACATTTTAATAAAGGGAACTTGATACCATCCACATGGGCGGCAGTGTAATATGAAACATTTTTAGTTGTACGAGTACATAAACTGCCTCACTAGGTGAACCCGTTTTGAGGCAGAATTTTTAGTTGTACATAAACTGCCTCACTACGTGAACCGGTTTTGAGGCAGAATTTTTAATTGTACATAAGCTGCCTCACTAGGTGAACCCGTTTTGAGGCAGAATTTTTAGTTGTACATAAACTGTCTCACTAGGTTAACCCGTTTTGAGGCAAAATTTTTAGTTGTCCATTTTTTTATTTATTTTTTTTATTTATTTCTTAAATTTAAAAAATGTAACCTTACTGGGGTACCCCGTTCTAAGGTCACATTGTACATGGTTTTGTATAAAGAATATGAATTTGGTCAAGTATATTTTAAGTTTGATAAAAAAAATTAAGTAAGATTTCGTAATTATATTAAAATATTACTAGAGGAACATGATAATGCAATAAGATTAATAAGAATTCTAAAAAATTATTAGAAAACATGCCGTGACCGTTAAACCCTGTTTGGTTGCAACATCATATCTATATTCTTCCTTCCCATGTCCGTAATCCATATCTTAATACTTTTTTTGAATTCGGTTAATTTTGTAATGGTTTTTATTGCTAGAGGGAGGATGTTAAATACTTTTATAGAGAAATATTGCAAATTTCTTTGTCCAAAGGTAGTTTTTATTGTAGATTGATGGAATGTAAGTTGTAATGCGGATCTTGTGAATCGATCCAAGCTTGCATGTGTAAAGTTATTCTGATTTTTGAATGTGTAAATTAAAATATCTTTTGTATATAATTGTTTCAGAGATATTAAATTCAGGGCGTTAAAACGTAGTCTATAGGAGTTCTGATGGGGACTATAAGAATAATTTTCAAAATTGCCTTTTGAGCTATGATAACAGGTTTTATAGTGGAATCTTGGTTTTATAGTGAACTTCCCCATCCAATAAGACCATATTGAAGATGAGATTGGCCTAAGGCATAATAAATTTTAATTATTTGTTCTTTATCTAAAATGTTTCTTATTGTTTTGAAAAAATAAGTTAGTTTTTTTTATTTGTTGCTTACATTTTCAACTTGGGAGTTCCAATTTAAGTTTCGATCAATAATTACTCCTAGGTATTTTATTGTTTGTACTTCATTCAATTTTGGCAGTTGAAAGTAACTTCTTGGTTCACGTTTAAGCAGTTTTTGTGAATTTTTATGTTCAGGTTTGTGTTGAGGTTATCTGTCTTCTTGTTGTGGATTTTAAATTTAATGTATTTAGTTTTTGCGTCATTTAATGTTAGTGAATTTGAATCAAGCCATTGTTTTACCAGATTCTTCCCCTTCTCCAGCTTTTTCGAATACAGTGTCCCACGACTTTCCATGGAAGAGAAGGACTGTGTCATCTGCGAAACTAATGACTGAGCCACGACAGTTTAAACTGCATTAATCATTAATATATATAAGGAATAAAACCGGGCCTAGGACATTTCCTTGTGGTACACCCTATTGGATTTGTATTGGTTGACTTGTTTAATTTTGAATCCTGACTAATTGTGATCTTTCCGACGTGTAACTTTTAATGAGATTCAGTTCACGACCTAAGATTCCTATCTTTTTTAACTTTTCTAGAAGATAAGTATGATCAATTGTGTCGAAGGCTTTAGACAGATCTAAAAATATTCCTATACCTCCCACCGTTATCGAGACTATGTTTTATAGTATTAACAACAGGGGCTATGGCATCGGAGGTTCCCATATTTTTTCTAAATCTGTATTGGTTTTCAGATAGTATGAGATTTGTTTCAAGATATTGAATGAGCTGTTTCTTAATAACTGTCTCTACTATTTTTGAAAGATTATTCAATATTGTAATAGGTCTATAGTTACTAATATCTGCTTTATTGCCGGCTTTGAAAATTGGTATAACAGAACCCATTTTAAGCGTTTTAGGAAAGAGACCCTCTTTGATGCATCTATTCACAAGGTAGAGAAGTGGTTGAAGTAGTTCATCCCTGGTAGATTGAATTATTTTCATCGAAATTCCATCTGATCCGGAATAAACATAAACTGCCTCACTAGGTGAACCCGTTTTGAGGCAGAATTTTTAGCAAATAATTTCCCACATTTTGTTAGGTACACTAAAAGTATGGCATCTAAGTTCTTACAAAGCAATATATTATTTTAATTTACCAGATGAATTAAAAATTAGATGTCTTGTCTGGAACTAAATTTTCAGCTTTACTTTTCTTTATTTATAAAATTAATAAAAAATACTTTGTGTACACTACTGTCTACTATATAAATATCAACACGTTTCGGAAGCGAAGCTTCCCTCATCAAGATACACAGTATGTATATCCTGATTCTTTGTATCCTGATGAGGGAAGCTTCGCTTCCGAAATATCTTGGTATTTATTTATTAAACAGTGGTGTGCACAAATTATTTGCTATTAATTTTATTAATAATGACACCACAAAGTAATCTTACTTTTATTGAAGAAATTTTCTGTATTTGTTGTAAATTTATAGAACATTTTGACAGTTGCCATTTGAACGAATAAAACTACTTACGTGGTCGGAAATTTTCTGTATTTGTTGTAAATTTATAGAACATTTTGACAGTTGCCATTTGAACGAATAAAACTACTTACGTGGTCGGAAATTTTCTGTATTTGTTGTAAATTTATAGAACATTTTGACAGTTGCCATTTGAACGAATAAAACTACTTACGTGGTCGGAAATTTTCTGTATTTGTTGTAAATTTATAGAACATTTTGACAGTTGCCATTTGAACGAATAAAACTACTTACGTGGTCGGAAATTTTCTGTATTTGTTGTAAATTTATAGAACATTTTGACAGTTGCCATTTGAACGAATAAAACTACTTACGTGGTCGGAAATTTTCTGTATTTGTTGTAAATTTATAGAACATTTTGACAGTTGCCATTTGAACGAATAAAACTACTTACGTGGTCGGAAATTTTCTGTATTTGTTGTAAATTTATAGAACATTTTGACAGTTGCCATTTGAACGAATAAAACTACTTACGTGGTCGGAAATTTTCTGTATTTGTTGTAAATTTATAGAACATTTTGACAGTTGCCATTTGAACGAATAAAACTACTTACGTGGTCGGAAATTTTCTGTATTTGTTGTAAATTTATAGAAAATTTTGACAGTTGCCATTTGAACGAATAAAACTACTTACGTGGTCGATCCACGGTGTGGTAGTGGCTTTGAAAGTCAAAACGGTTGGCACAAAATATTTAAAATCAATAACATAACTTACTTCGAAGACAATTTTCTGTTTTTTTTTGTCGAATATTTTCGTTACTGTCATGAGATCATCGTGGTAAAATATATGTGAAAATGGAAATCATAAATAATACCTTTTGAAAAAACAGATCAGTACAGGAAATATGAAAAAAAATGAACGTTAATGGGGAAAACATAACTAACTAACCATCACGCCATTTCTCCGCAGGGGTAGTCAGAGAGGACGGACCGCAAAACAACTCAATCTTGAAAAAACTCATGAACGTACTTATGAAGAGATGAGAAAAACAAATATAATAGAGTAAACTATTATGTATATGTATTTGATAGATACTGGTTGGTGCTATGAGGAAAAAAATGCGTTGAAAGTTGAGTACTAAAAAAAGATAATATTATGGAGTAATATTGATGAGATTGAGTTACGTATCACTCAGCATGATACTACTCGTATATTGTCAAGACCCGAGGGGAAACCTTTTTTTACCAAAACACGGACAGTTGGATCACTTGATGAGCTCAATAAAAATAAAAAAAGCCTGAAAAAAACACCTCGATGTAGAGGTAAACAAATCGAGGTAGTATCAATTGAATTTGCCACTCATTTATATTTACTACGGGTAAAACTTTGAATACACAAAGTTACAAAAGGGATACCTTTGTAACCAATTGATCGGGTCAATTCTTTTTAAAAAGGTTAAACAGAAAGTGAAAATGACTCCATCGCCTTTGTAAAAGATCCTAAACAAATAAAAACACTAAGTATGCTCTTTGTTAACTTCTGAAGGAAAATAAATGTGTGTAATTTCGTTTGGCCTGAGCCAAGAGTTTCACCGATTGAATAAAATACAGTGTTTTTAAATCTATTCCACTTTTATTTTTGACCGTGACCGGTTTCAGCCTGCGACGGCTATCTTCAGACTGGTACAAAATGCTTAAACTATGGGTTATATAAAATGTTGGGTATGAGAAGTAACAAACCATGTACCTATAAAGTGCATTCAACATCTCAAAAACCGAAGCATCTCTGATCTCGGCAAAAAATGTGGTCAATGACTGTCTGGTGCAATTCAATGGAAACACCCTCTTCAACAAAGATTCCATTGAAATGCTTGGAGTGATTATTTCAGACCAGCTCAAGTATCGGGGCTCTATTAATAGATATCCGAGTAAATCTGGCTCCCAAGAAACTGGGCGTCTTGTATAGGGCTAGCAGATTCTTCAATAGTGATCAACTGCTAATCCTATACAAATCTCAACTACGTCCAACAATTGAATTTGGAAGTCACCTCTGGGCTGGAGCTCCCAAATACTTGGTAACGATATAGTTACCCCGTACGTGCTCTGCACATACAAGGGCGCTCTTGTGGAGTGTCCCACAGTCCTGATGGTTCGGCCTCTTGTGCAGGATCACATGAATAGTTGAAATATCCATAAAATGATTTTTTTCCTGTAACTAATCTTATAAAGGCAAGAGAGATAATAGATTTAACCCCTGATCACGGGAGCAGCGATGTGTTCCGAAAGTCTCCTATAGAAAGCGCCTTCAGGATGGCCTCAATAACTCAGAAAGCTCCGAGCATTAAACAGTGTAATGGCTCGTGCAGCTTAACGTCTGCCTCCAGCGATATTTCAGGCGATTAAATGAAGATCGTTCATCAATACGAGATTTATTGATATCTTCTGTTTAGGAATCAGTTAGTTTAACTAATCATTAATCAATAAACCGAATCGTTATCTTTCTAATTTACATTTTATTTAATATTCTCAGTGGCATAGTTTTATTATTGGACAATTTATCGAAATCACTACCACGGTGCTTCATTGGTTGATAATGTAATCTTTTGTTTTTAAGAATAATTTATTTGTACACGTATAACTTTATAAAAATTATTTAACAGAAGTGGCATAAATTTATGTATAAATTCTTGGCAAGACATTTTTTTAAATATCTGAAACAGCAAGTTAAAACATAGGATATGGGAAGCATAAAAATCGTTTTTTTTTTAGAGTTTGCCAGCATTTTTAAAGCATACTCCTCTGGAGAAGGTTCAGACTTAACCGGAACCCGTTGGTTTACGTATTCAATAAAGTGGTGTTAAGACAAAAATATTTTTTTATATTTTTGAATAACTTATTGAAGCTTATCTACCTCATTGTTAAATATTTTTAATAATTGAAGATAATATGAATAACTTCGAAATCAAAACACGAAATCGAAAAGACACAGAAAAGAAAATGATAACGGTAGCAGCTGGGATTCAAACTCGGGACCTGCACTCTATGGCAATTAATTTAGGATGATATTGACAGTTCTTAGAAGTCGGAGTATGATTCCGATAAGGCCCATTCAGCATAGAGCGTAGGTCCCTGACAGACCGTGAGGTCCTGGGTTCGAATCTCAGCTGCTACCGTTACCTTCTTCGTTTTTGTGTCTCTTCAGTTCCGTGATTCGATTTGAGAGTTACTAATATTATCTTCAAAGATTAATATTTTTATTGAAATTAATTATGTCTAACCACAAATTGATTGCTCTCTGTTGAAGTTTATAAATTAAGTGATTATATTTAATAATAAATAGCAATTCAAGTGGTTTTATTCGTGGCTACTTCAAAGTGCGAAGTATGTTGTTATGATGCCCCGAAGAAGGTATAATTGTATTCAAAATAGAAAGTTTAAAATTCTTCCAAAAGGGTGTGTGTGTATAAATATAATATTTTTAATATTGATCCAACACAAAGCTACTGGAATTTCAAACCACTTAACATGTCAAAACGTCAGTAAAGCAAAAAACTTACATATGTAGCTACTTATGTATAAAAAATTCCTGTAATTATTAATATAATAAAAATACTTTTCAATTAATCTGTACAATCACATGCCCACATCTTTAAAACAAACGAGAGAGAATACACAAATACATTTTATAAAACTTTATTTCTCGATATGGATAAAATCAAAATCTCAGATACAAGACTTGTTTCCTACCTTACTTTTATTTTTAAAATTGTTATTGTTATTATAGATAAACGTGATTTAGTCACTTTAATTAAATTTAATTTTCCAAATATCAACTGTAACAATAATTTCAGGACTGAGTAATTCAAAAAACCACTTGTACGTAGACTTCAGGCAGAAGGTAATACTTTTTCTGAATTAGATATGTTCAACTGCACGTAATACAAATGCAAAAAGACTTTATTCCATATATCCTCAACAATTATTAATACGATATGAGTCTCGAGTATAAGTATTAGTGAATATGCTGTATATTTTCTATGTTCGCCTTTGTTGCAAATTATATGGCTGTACTTGCACGATGTTATTATTGCTGAATTTATTTATAAGACATTAATATTTAGTTGCTGTATTTCGTGCACTGTGGTGAGCTTTGCACCCGTGTCTCTATTGTAATTTGAATTTACAATCAAAATATATAAAATTCCAAAGAGGGCGTAGGTTCACAATATAATAAATAAATAAATAATATTTCTTAATTGATAAACTAAAGTTCTTAAAATATAATAAAAACAGTAATTATTGAATGAAACACTAGTATATATTGATTAACTTGGCGGGTTTGCGATAAGCCGACGTAGCTCAACGGTAGAGCATCTGACCGGACATCAGAAGGGTGCAGGTTCGAGTCCTGTCGGCGACATTTATCTTTGCTCGGAAAAGTTTTTTTCAATTTGGATGACTGTTTCAGGCTAATAATTATTGTTTATAAAAATAAATAATATTTCATTCGCATTTTCGTCTTTTTTACAATATTTTATTTTTGATTTTATTATTCTTATACATAATTGTACAACCATTTCACAATAATAATATATCATAGATACGCGAACACCTCAGTAGTCAGTACAGATTCTCCCAGTGAGGCGTTCACGATACGCTGTTTATTATACGAGTATATTAATAATGTACAGTACATACACATCATTCCTCTATGTAATAATTGCTTATATTATAAAAATTGTCTGTAAATAAATAGAGATGAATAAATAAAATAAATAACTAACTAACTAACCATCACGCTAATTCCCCGCAGGGATAGGTAGAGAGGACGGACCGCCAAACAACTCGATCTTGGGAAACACTTATTGCTTCATTCACATTCATACATTGTCTTATACATTATTTTCTATTACTCCGACTTCCGACACTCGAGTATTTGATTCACTTGATCGTGCCGTGTCTTCTTCTGGCATCCCCGGCTTCTTCTTCCTTTGACATTCGCGCCATATATTCTAATTACACTCCTATCTTCGTTAATTCGCTCTACGTGCTCACACCACTTAAGCGTCCCTTTCTTAATCTTACCCATTGCGCTTACATGAGCCCTGCATTTTTCATAAGATCATAAATGGTTTTACCCCACATTCGCCTCAGAGATCTCATTTCTAGAACATTCAATTTACTTATTATACATTAGGATTGCTATCAGCAGTCCATTGTGGACTGCCAGCTTTGCTTCTTAAGACAACTTTTTGCTAGCACCAACCGCGTCCAGTTCTCCGTTAATTGAGTTTCCTGGATTCAATTAAATAAAGATAAGAGTATTACTTGTTTTTTGTGTTTAATTCGTAGAACTTTTTTACGTGTTTAATAATGCTATTCTTTTAGTTTTTATTATTGTGACAGCTGTTTCGGTTTTCAAGGTCATTTTCCAACTGCGGTTAATCGACATTGTGAGACAAGATAAAAGCTTTTTCTGGACAGAACAAAATAATTTGCGTCCGTTCTGTCTACAAATATCTACACTCAAAACCTACACTCTGAATAATTTCATTATTAAATTCTCTTCCACTAAACTTCTAAAGCCTACATCCTCGCGTGCTTCACGTAACTTGAAATTTCCGACCGGTGGGCGGTGTTGCCGAGCGGACCACGTCTCATCACCGTTACATCGTTTTCCCATATCCTGGGCCCATACCAAACAATTCATAAATCCTCCTTTTGAAATTTGCATACCCTAAAATCTTTTTTATCTCTGGCTGTAGGGGAAGGATTAATATTAAAAAATGTTTTAATTTAATATTTAAATTCAGATCCGTTAATACGTGGATAGAACAAAAACGTTTTTTTGTTTTCCAGCATTTTTAATTAAATTAAATCTCCTATCAGCATAAAACAGGCTACAGAACTGATTTTTTTAAATGGATTATTAACCTCCACGGTTGAGTGGATGTGATCCTTAGCTGCGAATTCGGAGGTCACGGGTTCAAATCCCGGTTTATTCCTTAAAATAATATACGAGTATGGTATTTTTGCGGCACGATCCAGAGTTTTTTTTTTAAATTTAATGTAAATCAAATTTATTAATGTTATTATTAAGTTCGGCAAGTATTTTTAGTTGTTATTATTGTGACAGCTGTTTCGGCGTTTAAGGCCATTTTCAAACTGTGGTTAATCCACATTGCGAAGACTTATTTATATGATTTAATTTACCGCCACTCCTTTAAAAATTTGGATGGATGGGTAATGACTTAGTTTCGATAATAAATCATTACCCATACATCCAAATTTTTAAAGGAGTGGGGGTAAATTTAATCATGTAAATAAGTCGTCGCAATGTGGATTAACCACAGTTTGAAAATGGCCTTAAACGCCGAAACAGCTGTCACAATAACTTAATAATAACATTATTAAATTTGATTTACATTAAATTAAAAAAAAAAATTAAATGGAGTTCTACGATTTAAACACAAAAACAATTAATAACGATCCAGAGTAGTAGATATTTTCAGTATCGTCCTGGTGAAAGATCCCCATTCAGAATCGATTCATAAATTGTTATGTACCTCTGGGAAATATTTACCTGAAAATGAAGTATATTTAATTATATCTGATGGAACTCATTTTAAACCAAGCGAGCAGCCTTTTTGTTAAAATTCTAGGCAATAACTGGTGTAGAATAAGTGTTAAGAAGTTTGTTTTAATGTATATTCTTGTATTACCATTTGTAACTTAAGGGAAATTTGTCCTGTGTGAGGTATTACTTTTGAAAAGTCAACAATAATTATAATTCTCTATTCCAGAAGGCATGCGATATGTTTCATAGGTTCTAATGCTCAGCAAGAAGTGCTCCGTTGGACATGTACTGAGAATGCGTAGAACAACTTCTAAATCTAGAACATTTCTCCCTCTTCCTGTATCAACTGTGGTTAGAGGTGCATAAATATGAAGATAATCTTCTCTACCCACTGAGCGAGCTGCCTATTAGGGTATCTAGATTAATCGCAAAACAAATACTCATAGAAAGGTCTGCAATACAGTAAACTTTGTATCGCTAATTATTTTAAATCAGATTGTATTCATTTATTTTTTTAATTTAATGTAAATCAAATTGAATAATTGAGTTCTGCAACCATTTTAAGTTTTATTATTGTGACAGCTATTTCGACGTTTAAACCCACTTTCAAACTGTGGTTAACCCACATTGCGACACACGTCTTCCTTATATGATTTTATTTACTCCCACTTAATTATAATTTGGACGGTGGTTAACATTATTTATTACCGATAAAACCGATTAAGTACGAAAATAATTAAAATTCCCTATTATTTGAGATAGTTACATTTATAATATGGTGTCCCCGTAATTAAATTGAAAATCTTTTTTAAATGTGTTGTTATGTTTTGTATTGTGAAAATACTGAGAAGTGGGAAATAAGTGATTTTCCTAGCTTTATTAATTAATGACATATAAGGATCATTCGTTCGATTATTAATTTCCAATTGTTCAAGCAAATTATTTTTTTGACAATTCCGTTTTATACTCGTATGTTAGGGTTTAGGCGCGTTGTTGTCAAGCGGGACGAGATTAATCACTAAGAGATGTTCTGCGAATTTTTAAAAAGTGTTTTCATTATCATAAGATTGTACGTGTTCTTTGAATGTAGTTGAGAAAACCCTTCCCGTCTGCCCGATATAGGTAGCGCTACAGTCGGCGTGGTAGCATTTTTATTCATATATGCCACTATTATTATTTGATTTACATTGAATTTTTAAAATATTTAATTGTAGTTCTACGAATTAAACACAAAGCCAATTAATATATTCATCTTACTACTGGCAACTTTAGACTGGTACTCGGGCATTTTAAACTCTTCCTTGGAATCTGATAACTACAGTAACAACAGTCATTGAAGAAGATAATATTAGCACATCCCAAATAAACCACGAAACCGAAAAAACAACCGAAATTAAAAAGATTTCTCGAACCCAGGACCTCGACCTATCCGGGGTAACCGCTTAACCAACATAGCTAATGAGCCCAGTTCAAATTACGCCATTTACACCGATATCATACTTCAATTTCAAGATTTGTTAATATTATCCTCCATTTTTATAAATCCCATATTGTTGGCTGCTATCCTTATGATGTGACTGAAATCTTTTTAATTTCTGTTGTTTTTTCGGTTTCGTGGTTCATTTGGTATGTGTAAATATTATCTTCTTTAATGATTAAAAATATTACAATCAGGTTTACAAACTTCAATAAGTTATAAAAATTAAATTGAATATAATATAAACGTATAAATTTGTTTTTAACCGCTTTAATTTAACATTGTAAACTCGAACGGTTTAGGGGGTATTCATCCCTTGTCAGAAATATAGGTATATATACATTTTTTATTTTTTTATTAATATGTTCTTGACGAGAGAAAGGTACTATCGAAACCGGTCGAGATAAGTATATGGAATTAAAGTAATTAAAAACAAATTTTTACCTTTATATTGTTTTATTTTTTATTACCAATGCTCGTGTTAATTTCTGAGTAAATTGACGGTTCTTCTTAATGTTCACTAAATGTAAAGTTTCCCTACTTAAAGGTTATAATGAAATATTGTATTTTTGAAACTGATTTAATATTTCTATTTTTGAAACTGATAATACATGGTGGAATTCCATTATAATGATATAATAACACACATATGAAACTTATTTCCACTTTTTTTTATTTCACCTGACCGGTTTCAGCTTGTTAAAGCCATCTTCAGACTGGTAATTCTAAGCTTGCTGGGAATAACCAACATAATTAGTAAGTCGGCAGTCACAGACGACTTAATGACAAATATAAACAAAACCCATGTAATAGAAGAAATACCTTGTAGTCTCTCCCCACCCCTCCTCCCCCACATGTTGTGTATATAAACCGTAGTTTAAGATTAACTTTTACCAGTCTGAAGATGGCTTTAACAAGCTGAAACCGGTCGCGGTGAAATAAAATAAAAGTGGAAATAAGTTTTATATGTGTGTTATTATATACAAATATTTTTTAATTAGATTAAAGGTCATAATAAAGGTTATCATTGGCGTTTCCAAATTAATTTTAATTTGTAATGCATTTGGTTTTGCACGGCTAAATTCAATAATAACATAATAATAGAGTCATAAAATTTAAAAAAAACAATGGAATGTGTTTTACATAACATATGATTGCATTTCGTGAAGGTTTATCTGATCAATTTAGAACGCATAATGATCGAATTTCGCACTATAAACTACAATCTCTGTCAGTAAGACGTAAACTTTCTGATGTATTCCCTTTGTGCATCAATTGATACATCAAACATTTTATCACAATTCAACATCAATACACCAACAAGAAAATCAACAAGGAGGATAAAAAACAATTTTTATTTTAAGGACTATCACACAAATACGGGATATTTCTCTCCTTTACCGCGGATATTAGGAAAGTACAGCACTATACATTGCTCTAAAAATGGAATAGACATTTTTAATGACACAATTAATCATTTTATGTTTTTTTTTAATCATTAATATCAAACTGATAATGTGATGATGCCCTTTATTAAATACCAAAACAGGGTACCATCAGCACAGGTGACAATAAGGAGTTAGTTTATACACCTACTTTATAATATGTTTTCCACCCTTCTTTTTCATTATTATTATAATTTTTGAGAGATAATGTTTGTTGTTGTTTATTGTACTTATTGGTTACTATTGCTATGTAAACATTCATGTATGCGAGGCATATTGCCTTTTTTATGTAATAAAATATGTGTTTTTTTTTAAATAATAATACAACAACACGTTTCATTTATTTGATCTAGGTGCCTACGCACTTAGCACTGTATTCAAAAGTTTGGGATTTCTGCGGTTAAATTTATAAATGATCCGATACTTAATTTCAAGAAAAGAAAAATTTTATAGTGTTTTTACTACTCTTTTCTAAATCATACCATTCTAAAGTAAACAAATAAGTTGTGTACAATAATAAAACTTTTAATTATCTAGTTTGTTTGTACAATTCACTTCCACAGCGAATTTAATAGCTTCAAAAATATACACTTAAAAATCATAATGGTTCATTGACTTTGATTATTTGATGAGCTTGACCAGCCAAGTTATTTAAGTGCTGCGGTTTCCCTATTAGATAAATAATGCGGTTTTTTCGCAGGCATTCCACGTGTTGCCTTGTGCGCACTTAGTCACGCGTGGCGAGTTAGTGTAAAAGCTGTCCGACTAAAAATCCGTTAAATTATACAAGCTTTTTTAAGCTTTTGTACTTCCGGGAAATATTATCATCGACAAACTTTTATTTACTCTTTCAGAAAAACTATGAAGTGGCACTAAAGCAATTAAGTAATGCTCATCCATTTTTAGATATAGTTTAGAGCGTAGCATTATATAAAAATAGCATGTTTTATAATGACGGTTTCCGTGGTTGAGCGGTTACGATGCTCGGCTACGAATTCGGAGGTCGCGGGTTTAAATCCCGGCGTGAGCGAGTAAATTTAACTTTTGAATGAATTAAAAATTATTTTGTAATTACCACTTTATTAATATATACATATCAACATGTTTCGAAAGCGATGCTTTCTTCTTCAGGAATATACAGAATACAGATTTTAATTTATTTAGAATATTCGTCATGAAAAAAGCATTGCTTTCGAAACATGTTGATTTGTATATTTGAATAAAGTAATGATTATAATGTAATTTTTAATTTATTTATTATTAATGACGCCACAAAGTGAATACCAATATTTCGAAGAAATTGTCATTTTATTTTATTCCATCGTACTATTTCAATGCTTGGGTCGGGCCATGTCAGAAGTCGGAATAACAGAAGAGAATGTATGAGACGTTGTATGAATGTGAATGAAGCTTAGAAGTGTATGCCAAGATTGAGTTGTTTGTCCTCTCTGCCTACCCCTGCGGAGAAACGGCGTGATGGTTGGTTAGTTAGCTATTTCAGAATTTATTTTTTTTAAATAATATGTAATGTATTTGTGGCACAGAGTGGTAGATACTGTTAGTATCACCCAGGTGAAAGACTACTTGAAATGATATTAACCATGTTTGATGACCAAAATCGTGTGAAGTTCACCGTACTCGACCCGTAAAGTGGAAGGCACGGCAAAATTAGCTGCTTACATTATCTATGAACACATTCACGCATGGTGTAATGTGAATACTCGATTCAGTGCTGTACCTGCCACTGTACGTGCATGTACTGCTAGTACTGGTAGATATGAATAGACCTTTACTTGTATGTCTACATGTACCTGACTCACTAACTAACTAACCATCACGCCGTTTCTCCGCAGGGGTAGGCAGAGAGGACGGACTGCCAATCAACTCGATCTTGGCATACTCTTCTTGCTTCATTCACATTCATACATCGTCTCATATATTCTCTTCTATTATTCCGACTTCTGACATGGCCCGACTCAAGTATTTGATTCACTTGATCGTGCCATGTCTTCCTCGGGCGTCCCCGGCTTCTTCTTCCATTCCCATTCGCGTCATACATTCTTCATACACTCCTTTCGTCATGCCCAAACCATCTAAGCGTCCCTCTCTTAATCTTGCTCACTACGCTTACATCCAGCCTTGAATTCTTTACGAATCTCAACATTTTTCACTCGATCATACATGGTTTTACCACACATTCGTCTCAGAGATCTCATTTCTACAGCATTCAGTCTACTTTCATCCTTCCTCTGCCAGTTCCATGCCTCACTGCCATACATCAAGGTTGGTATCAGCACTCCATTGTGCACTGCTAGCTTCGCTTCCTTGGACAACTTTTTGTTTGCGACAACCGCGTTCTGTCCTCTTTAATGGAGTTTCCTGCATTAAGCCTTCTTTCAATATCCCTATGAGTCTTTCCATCTCTCGTAAACATACTTCCCAAATACACAAACTCATCGACCTGCTCCAAGTATTCATCATTCACAACTGTATATGGGAAAATACGCAATAACGCCTTACTCATCTGAGAACTTAATAAATTGGGTTTATCCGAAATAAGCTCAGTAGATGCGGTTCGTTTCCCGCGTGACACTAAAATGTATTTAAAAAGCAAATATTTATCATTGATCGTTTACATTATTTGACGCTACCGATTTACATTTCTGTATATAAAAATGAATGTTTGTGTTCTATAGCACAGTTTGTTCTTATTAGAGCCGAAAAGGTTAATAGTGTAATTTGCATAAAATCCAAATTGTAAAACTGTTGCTATAACGTTTTAAAATTAATATGAAAAAATTGAACCCGATATGTTGTATTGAGGTTAACCCATAGATATACCACTCTGGTTAGCCACAGATTACATATTCAAAAGAAGAAGGTTTGTTTCGGTAGAATATTTTCAAAATGGAAAACACAAGTAGGTACCTACTTAAGAACATTATTAATTAGACATTTTTTTTTTTTTAAATGTTCGTAATTAAATAAAATTTTCAAATTGTTTATTTGTTTAGAAATACTAGTAGTCGTTACAAAGTATTACTTTCGCTGTCGAATCAATTATGACACCCAAACGACAAACAAAATTCACAACTCCATAACTTTAAAAAAACCCCGAGCAAGGCCGGGTACACATCAGCTAGTAAATATATAAGGCAAAAAAAAAATTAAAAACACGCAAGCAGGTACACATTTGCCTTGATGACAGTCACTGCAAGTCTGTCTGAATCGTTGGCTAAATAAAGGCGATTCGCAACACGTCACAATACCCTAAACATCACTAACGATGAAAATGGGCACGAATTTATGCCAAAGTGCTGATGCTGATGCTGCTCGGACTGACGATGATTATGCAAACACGCAATTTAGTAGTGTTTTTATGAACAGATTTTTCCCTACAGAAATCACAAGATGCAATTGACACTAAAGGTCAGGTATCATTTAAAACTACCATCATGCGGTAAAAAGTGTGAGGCGAAAAGACGCCGTTCTATTTGTATAAAGAACCTGTAAATTTAGAGACACTAACTTTTAATGTTTCGTCACTTCATGACTAATAAGAAACTAAGAAACCAAAAAAAAAATCCTGGGCAAAGTTGATTGGGATAGCTTCTATCATTATAAAATATACTAATAATAACAACAAAAATAATAATAATATGTTTATTATTATTTCAGAATTTGGGGAGGTTGTGCAATTCCACACATCCAATATTGTTATACATATTGAACATGAAAAGAAAATCAATCAAAAAATATAAAAGTTATATAAAAATAATTCAAAGGTAGCCTAATATATTAAATAAAACATAAATAAAGTAATATTTAAAAAAAAAATGAACAGTTATGTCGGGTGTGGTCCTGAGTGAGCTCGGGCCCAGCGCTCACTTAGGAGTGGTGCTCGGTGCTGGTAGGTGGCGGCCACAACCTTGTTGTCGAAGGTCATTAGTCGTATCCTATAGAGAATCCATTCATTCGTTGCTCCCTTATCATTGCCGATGCGCTACTATATGTACTATATCCAAATATATTTTGGAAGGCTTTGTAATATTGAATTCGGCGTCGTTCCATCGAAAATGATATCATGTCTCACAGGTATATAGATTTGTACAGATTTGAACAACGGTTTTTTGACATAACATTTTTTCATCCTTCCGAAAACCTCTGTGAGCAATAGATTTCTAGTATTTCAGCTGAAATTTAAAAGAACTTATTTTTTTAATCTCCTTTTTAGAGCATAAGGCTAAATGAGTTCATCCATATACCTACAAATTTATTTTTGACACACGGGTAATGAATTCCCTGATAATATCGTATTTCTCAAACTTCCATCATAAATGAAAAATTTTGCAACGATGGCAAAATATTAGAAAAATTCTTTAATTTATTCAATCGGTTTGATATCATGCCATCAAATCGACAGAAAATTAGCACACAATTTATAATTTTTTATGTTAAAGTTTTAATTACCCTTTTAAATTCATAACAGCCAACAGCTCCCAGTGCTTAAAGGGAAATTAGTCTAGATAAAACACAAAGCGTCCCCAGTGATTTGTACAGAGAACAAGGCGCTAAAGTGTTTGCATGTCGCCACGGCGAATGTACTGCGATCTGTGCCAACTCCAATGCACATCTGCGGTAGGACATGGAGCAGGGAACGGGGACTTCCATTGTGGTGATTTTTTTTTAATTCAGACTATTTTTGAAACTGTTTCACTGTTGTCACTCATTGAAATAACTGTACTTTATTTTAAGTTCCTTTTCCCTTTTTTAACGATTAATTCTGCATAAGAAGTCCTAAGGGATGTCATTTGCATACTGCAATCCATTTGTGAAAATAGGGGGATCTAATTATGAAACAATATATATTTATACGAGTATAATAATAATAATAATAATCGGATGATTTTTATAGCGCCGTTTTTGTGAAAAATTACCTCAAGGGCGCTGTACAAATCTTACTTCCTATTCTTACATTATTCCTATATTAAATCTATGACATTTTTTTTATTTCTTTTGGACACTATCATAACACATTATTTATAGACCATATAAAGAGATGCAGTTAGATTATCAAAATTAAATACGGCTTGGTCTAAGTTTTCATACATGTCTAATTGAAAAAAAAAAAGAAGCTAACTGTATTTATTCCTTACGATATATTGCAAGACGCTAATACAAATGATAGCAGTTATGTAAAGTTGGGCGGCGGGTGAGGAAGGGGGCCGGAGGTACTGATCCTTTCTTCCAATCTTCTTTGTCTTTGTTGGTGATGGGACGCTTGGTGCTGGTCTGCACGTACGCCATGCGCTTGTCAGCCGGCTTCAGGATCCGGAAAGAGCACTTCAGCGTGTCGTTCACTGACATCATTGCTCCTGCATTATCGAATTCCCCGCAGTACCAGTTGCTTCTTGGCAAAGAACTCATACCCGTCCTCTACCACCTGATGCACCCTGCAGATCAGGTCAAAGTCGTGCTTGTTGAAAAACTTGGCCACTATCTCAATGACGAAGGTAAAGGCTCGTTCTCGCCCCAGCTGGCGGTGTCCTTGTTGGGGTCCCAGCAGCCCACTTCCCGGTTGTATACAATATTTTTTACAACCACCGTGGCACGAATCGCCGTTTCTATTAACTGTTGGCACTTCACTAGTTCATGTGGTGACGACCGACCGCCAGATGTGACCGATGCCGATGCGTTAATTCGGAAGAACGAAGCAGATTTCAACTCAAAATATTTGAAATATTTGGGTTTTTGTTATAAACTTGATTTAAGCTCGAAACGACAGCACTAAAATTATGTAATTTTTATAAATGTAACCTAAAAATTATTGCGGTTATTTTATGCTATTTTTACACCGGGAAAACTAATAACTTCCCAATATTTGCAAGATAAATCAGGAGCAACTATAAAACGCAGCCGGCAGCCACGGGGGAAGTATATATTCGCTAAGCTAAGAGATATTTTAAATGCAAAAATTACCAAAAATATCTACTGTGGCCTTGTTCACTATTTGTTTATCTACGTCATTATTGGTTCGAGAGGATCTTATAAAAATAATTTAAATTCAGTAAAAGTTTTACAAAGAATCATCATAAAAGCAATACTTTTAAAAAATTCCAACTTCCCAACGAAATCACTTTTCACACTATTTCCCGTTCTAAATATTGAAGATATATTTAAGCAAGTTTCTATTATAAAAATGTGTAAAGAAAGAAATCTTAAAGAATATCAGGAATATTATAAACTTATGAGAAATGGAAATCAATTCACAACACCTAATTTTAAAACAACTTAAATGCAAAACCATTATATTTATCAAGCCATAAAAACTTACAATAACCTCCCCATTGAAATGCGCTGTATTATTGACCAATCAGAAAAAATAAATAAAATTAAATTCTTCTTTAAAAAAAACTTCCATATGTAAATATTTCATACAAAACATTTTATAAATAGAAGCAACTTAAATATTATGTACCTACACATGACGGGTTGTGTGAAAATTCCCGCGCTCCTCTTGCCAACAACTTCCTAAACGTTATGAGTCATAACTTATGACTAAACCAGGGTGCTAATACGAAATGGTCACCGGATATCCCTCCGCTCAGACGTTAACCCCGGTCCTCATTTCCCCTGGCCTGATAAGGCCCTGGGTGTCTTCGATTGGTGGGCGCTCGGGCCAATCCGTTTTTGATCGACGCGGCCTTAGAACAACTGTTTTATACAATATTTAGGTTAAGTTTAACGGAGTTCGGCCGGTAAAATAAAATCATAAATATCACAGGAAGACAGGCCGGACGAGTATAAATACGAGCGTATCGTTCGTACCAAGGCACTCTCACTTATTCACCCAAGCGCTACCTCTTCTACTTGGATCTACAACTGCCTTTGACTTCCCTTCACCTTGGACCTCCGCCTCTTCTCATTCCTGGATACCCGACCACAGCAGTTCGTAAAATTTACAAAAATCGTGATTGTTTCCCCTTGCAAGGAACGATATTTATAGACCCGGAGCGAGCCCGACGCCCTGGACATTACGGCTACTACAATGACTTGACCGAACCCTATTCTACAGTATACCAAACCCCGAATTGTCTGGAACATAGAAAATTATGTAGTGTATTGTATACTTTTTGATTAAAAAAAAAAAATTGTAATGCTTTCGAAAGCAAAAATTACTGTCAAGCATAGCAAAAAGAAAAAGGAGTAAAGGATAAAAACACTAACTTATACTTGTATACGTGTGACAATTACATAAATTAATAATCATATTATGTAAGTTCCTACTGGCCCACGCATACCCATTTGTTCCGGTGTACTGACTCGGTGTTTATACCACTATCCATCACGCACCACGTTCCTCTGATACTCCGACACGCTCGCAATGTTTAGGCTCTGGCTCGCTGAAGGCTACTTCATTCAGTGGTCTGGAATCAACACACCCCACGCTCCCTTCACTCATTCCCAGGGCTGTCCTGTTATTGAAACCAAACGCCCCCTTTGCCTTTTGCCTTATCAGCTGACCGCTGACAGGAAATTATAATCAGCCGAATATAAGGGACGAAGCAATTGCCATGTGAATGGACACAGTGTGGGGGTATAACTCATTATATTACGTATTGTGGAATTAAAATTGATTCACGTTTTTTATTTTTTTTATTACTACAATGGTTAAGAATTAGAGCAAGGCTCCCATGAATGTGTTTGCTTAAATGTAATTCCTAATCATCGATTATAACCTTTTACGTATTAATAAACAATGTGAGTAAGTAACATTCTAAAATTCAAAAATACATGTATCTTATTTTCAGTAGACACATATAATAAATTTATGCCGCCGTTCTTACAACAGTTGGTGGTGTAATGGTCAGAAGAGTTGCCTTCCGAGCACTTGATCGGAATTGACCCTCGGACTTGGCAATTTTTAATTTTTAAAGGTATTTAATTTTTTATACCTTTTTTAAAAACACATTTATTAATTTGTAATCAATTATCAAAAAACTAATTTGAAAAGAGAGGTGTCTTCACAAATCCTACAATTTTTCACGGATCTGCACTAGTTAAATTAAAAAGAAGAACAGTTGTTATATTGTTGTTATATTATTCAGCTTCTTTTGAAGGATCATAATGTTAATTAATTGATTGTCAACAAGAACATTGTAAAGCTTTCAAGCTATCTTTTCCGATGGTCGCCGAACTTCGTCAGGGTTCCAGAGCAAGGAGTGAACGGGAAACTTTGATGCCCCCTCAAACTAAATAGAATTCGGGGTATTTTACGACGATACATATTCCAATGACAATTTGAGCTGCGGAGTGCAGAGTAATGGGGATTTTTTTCGTAGATTTCAATATATATTTATTGAAAAAGAAAGAAAATTTAAGGAAGAATGTAAATATTTATATATAGCCAAGCTATTTTAAGTAACAATTCAATTCTGAATGTTTGCTTTTCACCAAGATGAAACTGAGAGCATCTCTGCCATTCCGTTCTTTCCATTCAGTACGACTAATTTTAATTATGTACAATTTGTAGCTAGCTGATTCTACGCTCTAAACTGGCCAATAAGATTTACTATTTTGACAGACGTCAAACACCTCAAGCACGGCGACAGTAGTGACATCTAAACCAAAACTTATCTCTTCGGAAAGTCATTTCTATAAATCGTACATTTGCATACCAAATTTACACAGCGAAGCTATCCGTTAGTACCTACCGAAAGTAATTTACAGAAAAAAAAAATTTTTTCATAGTCTTCTATTCTATTCGAAACAACTATATTTTTTTGTAAATATAAATAAAAATCATCGAAAAAATATATATTTCAGTTAAACCTCCAGTAGATTTTTTTCCAGTCATTCTGTTAAAATCTGTTCTTCAGTCCTAAATTCGAAAAAAAACATTAATATTTTAACTAAATACCATCTCTTCTTTAGCCACTAACCTTCTAATAAATATAATATCAATAACAAATAATATTTAAACAGTAACTGCAATATCATGCAATGTGCAGTGTTTTCTAATATTGTGTCCTGTGCGTTCAAAATCATATCTTCCAAAGCAAAACTTTATAATATAATGTGGTAATCTGGAGTGACCTGCCAGGTAAATATGTGTCTGTATATAATAATGATAAACCCTAGCAAGAAATTCTTCTACAGGGGCCTTGAAGTGATTTTTAACAAAACCAAAACTATTGTTTTTTTTTTTTAAATTTAATGTAAATAAAATTTAATAATTAAGTTCTGCGCGTATTTTTAGAATTTATTATTATGACAGCTGTGCTTAATCCACATTGTGACGACTTATTTATATGATTTTATTTACTTCCACCCAATTCTAATTTGGACGGGTTTTTAAAAATAATGATTTAACGTAATTCATATACGAATTAAAATGTGATCACGCCGAATGCAACCATACCTATATAGGGCAGACGGGAAGGACTTTCTTGAGTGAAAAACAATATGTAAAACTGTTGTTATAACGTTTTAAAATTAGTATGTGAAACATTGAACCTGCCACGTTGTATTGAGGTTAACCCATAGATATACCACTCTGGTAAGCAATAGATTACATATTCAAAAGAAGAAGGTTTCTTTGGGTAGTAGGTACCTACTTAAGAACTGTTTTATGTACATATGTTTTGAAAAAATAAATGTTTCGAATGAAATAAAATTAAGAAATGAATTTCGTTGTCAAATCAATTATGGCACCCAAACGACAAGCAAGAATTCAAAACTTCATAACCTTTTTCCACAAAAAAAAAATCCCGAACAAGGCCGGGTACACATCGGCTAGTTTAAAATAAATGTATTCTAGATGAACAAAATGATCATACTAATGTGTGGAGCGATATTGGACCATAAATCATATAATATTATCTGTGTTTACCAAAACAATCGTAACTATCCGAGAGACATTTATTTATTAATTTTTTTTGCTGACAAACTGCTCTGGTAGTTTGAAGGGTTTTTATTTATAATTAAGAATGAAACATTTCTCTGGTCTTCTAACAAATGTGATTATTAAAAGAGCTAAAACAATCGTTAAATTTAAATAATGTAATTCGTAATAAATTGATAAAAAAATATTTTTATTCACAACTTTATTAATAAACACATATCTACATGTTTCGAAAGCGATGCTTTCTTCATCAGGAATATATAGAATACTAAAAAAAAATATATAGAACACAATAACGTAAGAATATACAAATTATAAACATAAACAATGTTTATTGAACATTGTTTATGTTTATAATTTGTATATTAAACATTGTTAATGTATATAATTTGTCTATACTTGATACTATTATTTTTTAGTAGTCTATATATTCCTGATGAAGAAAGCATCGCTTTCTAAACATGTAGATATCTGTGTATTGATAAAGTGGCGAGTACATATTAATTTTTAATTAATTTATTAACGATGACGCCACAAAGTGAATACCAATCTTTTGAAGAAATTATAATATAGTTATTATTATTTCTATTATTGGTAACTAAACGCGGTAGTTATATAAAACGAATAATATAAGGACCAATAAACATCTCTTTACACAAAACTGAATCAAATCCCACAAACTCTCTAAGGTTTCCACAAGTGTACCACTTCAGAAAGCAATCATTCGAACTAGGATAGTGGTATACTAGAGCGCCGTGTCCATAAACTGACTGTGCTCCGTTTCAGCCTCACCCGGCCCGACCCGCACAATACTAAACCCAACGACCTCCGAAACGAATCCACTGATTGCTTTTTGCACTACACGTTCGATTGTGCTGGTTGTATTGAACTTACGACCGACAAATGGCAAGGCTATGATGTACGTGTGTATTCACTTTACACGTGCACTGTACAAATTTATGAAATATACACGTGTACAACCATAATTAATCCCAGCCATCGGGATTTCCCTATCCCTAGGGTCTTCGGGTGTTTCTCACCCCACCTCCCAGATACACTCTTCTTAAGGGAAGTATCACAGGTGACTGGTGCAATGCTTCACTGGGAAGAGTGTCGGAAGCAGGAAGTCGCTTTGCACTGCTCTGGAGGGACTGCCCTGGATTCATTGCTACGGTCTGTTCTGGGTATAATTTGTTTTTGTGTTTCTTGTTTGTTTATTCGTAGGTTTGTTGGTGGACTCGCGTATTCCCTCTTGGATTACTCGGGTTATCGACAGAATGAGCTGATTAGGGCTATAATTTGTCGTCGTTAGTATTTGTACTAATCAATTTGATTTGCGTTTGTGACTAACCTCCTTCTATGGGAAAGCTGTGCAGGGACACTTAAGGGTTTAGATTCTCTTAAAAATTATAGATTCGTTCATTTAAGAAATTAGAGTTCTTGACCTGCACCCTGAGGGATTAACCATGAGTTACTTATACTGGGGTGGGAAAGTGGCGGGCAAGCTTAACTGTACAACTGTAATGGCGCTTCTCCCCAATACAACCAGGAGAATTGTTTTCTCTACTGAGCTGGAGACAGTACTATTAAAAACAAGGGTGTGAAAGGGCTAAAGGATTAGAGAGCTTTTGTTTTCCGTTTGCAAGGTATAATCCGCAGTGCCTTTCAATCAAACTGAGTAATCTCAAAGATAAGATTTATTCACGATCTGGGTGTCTCCAATGTGACTACGCAACGAACACGGAGGCTTTCGCCAGTCGTATCTGAGCATTGGATCACAATATACTTATTAATTGTTTTGGTGTTTAGTTGGTAAAACTACAATAATTTATCCAACCGTATTAAAAATGCCAGCCAATATGAAAGGTCTCAAAGTAAGATGCTTAAACTGTATTATTTTATAGAATACCTTACGGATTAATGCTGTGATGTGTCTCTGTAATGAGTATAACTATATAATGTACCAGTGATGTATTTATTTATAATAAGTGTCTCTGTACACTTATATTATAATGTAATAGTGATATCTCTTTATTACAAATGCAAATTATGTGTTGTAAATGTTAATGTACTGTGAATGTTAATTATATATCTTAAATATTAATTTAATGCTTGTTTCTAAAAGCTGTACTGCAAGTTGTGCGTGTGATCCCGCAGTGGGTTTCTTAACTCTTGGGAGTACAATGCATAATGTATTGTATTCTTTTTAATAATAATAAAAAAATGTTATCATTTCACTAATCTATAATATCACGAATCTTATGTTCATGCACCTACTAAATACCAATGTTAATGATTTGTGGGTTATTTGGATGTTAATTCAAACACCGGCTAAGAGACCTACAAATCCCGCCAGCTGCTTGCGGAGTCTTGCGGAGTGGCGTATTGCCTGAAGCCATAGAAGAATGCATCGATCGCGCAAGCCGTCTGCAAAATAAATTGCAATAGCTTCTGTAGTGCTCAGTAAAAATGTTGCGATACCTTGTTCTCTGTTTCAAAATACTAGTTATTTTGTTGAATTTTACAAATTTTTCGATTACCTAACCCTAAAATGGAAGCGTTCTTAATTAGCCCGTTAATAGAATAAAGAATATTTTACTTCCATTTTAAATTAGACGTTTTTCTTTTATCTTTGATTAATCTTAGTCTTTTAGAGAAATAAATGTTGCGACCACTCCTAGTAAACATATTTACTGCTTAAACTGATCAAACATTTTCATAATTCACGAGTTTATTGTGTCTGACAAGCGATCAGTAAATTTCACTCAATAATTCCCACCATACGATTATAATAATAATTATTATTTATTTATTACGGAATATTGGGAGGTTAGTGCAGTCCAACACATCCATAAAGTATATACAAATAACGTAGATAATATATATTCATAAAAATGTTAATGTAAAGAGAACAGAATATATGTTAGTGAATAATTGTACTTGAAATTGATCAAACTAACGTTAGAGATAAACGTGAGTGATGGCTGCAAAGTCAGGAACTCGCCGCTCCCTGAGCATGTCGGAGGCACTGCAGTGTCTGAAAAAATCGAACATCGCGCGGTAGGCGTTGTTGTACCGTCAGCAAAAGCCTTTCCATGCTATCCTTCTCGAAGTTCGCCCAGAACTCGTATGTATAAAGAGTTGTACAGAACATAAGAAATGGTATCCTTTTTACGGGTGAACTGCAACGCCGAAACCTTCTACTGAGCATGTTTGACTTTACACTGACTGCTCGTCTTTGCCTCTCGATATCATCGTCATCCACCAACTTACTATTAATGACGTGTCCCCGATATTTGACTTCTTGTACCAACTTCAGAACCTCGCCATGTAAGAAACCTGGTCGAATGCTTTTAGGACCCTGTCCATATCTGATAATCGGTAGTACTATTTTTTGGCTTATATAGCATGTTTGTTTCGTGTGCAAACTTTTCACATACATTTAGGAAGAATCGTAACCCCCTTATCGACGGTACCATCGATGTAACGTGATATTTTCTCTGTGAAAAAATTGGTAAATTTCTATAAAATAATAAAAATAGGGATCATAAATTAATTTTTGTTTGAAGTTTTATTTACACTTTTGCTATTTTTGATTTATTAAATTCGCTACCGGTTTCGACACAACTGTATCATTCACTCGCGTTCTAAAACGCGAGTGAATGATAGACTAGAAAAAACTAAAAAGTAAAGTAAAGTAGTAAAACTAGCGAATTTAATAAATCAAACATTACAAAAGTACATAGTAAATAAAACTTCCAAACAGAATGTCTAGAAATTACTATATAGTGAATGACGAAAAAGTACAAAAAATCATAAATTAAGCCACTCGTAATATAAATATCAGAATCACGGAACACTTAAGATGTTTAAATAAAAATAATTTTTCAGTGTTTGGCAATCTTCTCATTTCAACCGATAATATTTTTTAATAAAGATACCGGGAGTTCAAATTCTTCACCCTAATAACAACGGCAAAAATTTGATAATTTAGAAGCATAGGAAATTTAAAAATCCCAAAATAATATCTCAAATATATTGAATAACCTAATAAATTTATCATATAGTTGTATTTTAGATATTTTTCCAGTGAATCGTATTATTCTTCCGTAAAAATCCCTAATTACCCCTTTCCCTCTTTTTGACTCCTACTCCAAGACCTAAATACAGGAGTACGTTATACTTATCATTATTTTATATCGTAGTTTAGTTTAAATATATTCCTGACGAGGGAAGAGTACTTCCAAAACCGGTCTATATTAAAATATAGTTGTTCAAAACAAACTGTATCGAACGTGTCTGCAGAGTAGATTAATTGAAGTAAATACACATATTTATTTATAACCAAATAAAAATTATTGCACAACACATGAACCGAGATCTGGTACGACACCACAAATGCAATACCGAGCCGAGATTACACATCACGTGCAATAGAACCATCACATACTGTTCGGCCGCGCCGCGGGCGCTATAAATAGCATACGCATAGTGGTATGTGCTCCCTCTTTTCACTTCATCCGCAGAACGGACAACATCTTCCTTGGATACCTCGAACTGCTGCTATCAGATAAGCACAGTCTTCCACAGCCAGCAGCCGGAGAAACAACCACCTCAGAGACCGACCATACTGGCTGGTGTCATAAGTCAAATATGCTCGGAGCGACAACATCACCATTGGGAAACTACCAAACGACTTTCTAAAGGAGATTCGCAAATCACAATAGCCGTGCGTCATGTTATGCCGGTGCCTAAATATCTACAATATTTTTCTTGTGCGGGTCCTACATGTCCTGTACAAAAACTTATTTAAGAGAAATAGGCGCACCTGTCGCTGTGAAAACAAGTGTATGCTGAGGAAAGAACTGAAGGAAAGCATATATTGAAAACAGCTAGCGCGATCGGTCGGGAAAATTTTGTTTTAAGTATGAATTTTACTCCTCGTTTTCATTCTAGGGTTAAATACCTGATCCGTTATTTCCCACTTTTTTTCCATCCCATGAGTTAGGCGTGTGCCCACGTTTCGCGTGTTATTTTAGAAGCGTTTTAAAATAAGTCAAACATAAAATATTTTTTGACCAAAATACACATTTTTTGAAAATATTTATTTATTGATTTTTCACAAAACCGGTGCTATACAAATCGTTTAGGACACGAGCGGAACACCCGTTCACAGCTGATGTTGTTTTCATGAGAACGGGTCGTTTCGCCGACTCGTTTTTTTATGTAAATCTGCTCGTATGTGGAACGAGCTACTAGCACCTGTCTTTCCTCCTAAATTTAATCCGGGCCTCTTCAAGGCCCGCATTAAAAAAATACCCACAACGCTGCTCAACCGGGTAGCGATATGGTTCCCTTGTATGTGATCCCTGCATACGGGGCACTCTTGTGAGGTGTCACTTAAAAAAAAAAACAAATATTTAAAATTACTCTTGACTTGTCACCGTGTCCCAAAAAGGTTACAAAGCGTTGTGCGTGCGCAAAAGGTTGCAAAGCGTTATGTGTGCGCAAAAGAGAGACTTAGTAAATGTCGCCTTCAATAATAATTATTTTAATTAAAACCCACTTATGTATTTATTGGAGTAAAGACATCCTTCCAAGAAGGGCTTGTTATTACGGAAAAACATAATTTTACAAGTTTAATAACGTTGTATTAATGAAATCCTTTAGGATTATAAACGTAATCCGAAAATATATTTGTTTAGATTCATTAAAATATCTTAAAACGAACAAAGTGCTTTAAAAATACGTTCACTTCACTGATCTATTCTCGTATAACCCATGTCGGGTACTAAAAAGATTTTCAATTGAAGTTTTTAATTTGTCGTAAATTCATGAAAATGATAATTTAATTTGTCAATAATTTTCACGATCATATAGATCTTGTACTTTCAACAAATAAAACCATTTTATCTCTTCTGTCGACACCTCGTGAATAACACTTTTTAACAATATTTATTACTTCTACACCATCGCAACCTGCAAATTTTGTTGTTTTAAATAAAACAAACAGGTTGTTATAAACCACAAATTAACTGTATTTTATATTTATAAGTTTTTTTTAAATCGTTGAAGACCATATTAATAATAATAAATAATAACAAAGCATTTATATAGCGCAGTTTTGTGTTATTTCACTTCAAGTGCACTTTACTCTAAATAAACTTAAACATGATTAAATAACTCCATTCAGTGGTATTTCTACAGTGCTACTTTTACATTCTATTTATACATTCTTAACATATTACATACATTATTGCTTATTAATTATTATCTTATATTAATTTACATTCTATTTATACATTCTTTTACTTTTTTACATTCTTTTACATTCTATTTATACATTCTTAACATATTACATACATTCTTGCTTATTAATTATTATCTTATATTAATTATTATCTCAAATTAAATATGAAACAGAAAAGTCAATGAACTTTATAAGTTCAAGTAATATTTTTCAATAAAAAAATAATATTAATCCTGGCCTTAGAGAAAAAATCAATAGTTTTCCCGTAAATAAAAATTGGATAGCCATATCCGAGACGCTATCTAGATTGCAGATAAATTCGGATAGAATCTCGCAGTCAATATGGAAAGATAGCAGCCTAAAATATAAGGGAATTAATGGAATGGAGATAATACAGTTCTTAAATGGAAGTATGATATCGATAAAAATGGAGGA
This sequence comes from Halesus radiatus, assembly GCA_022606495.2. Taxonomy (NCBI): domain Eukaryota; kingdom Metazoa; phylum Arthropoda; class Insecta; order Trichoptera; family Limnephilidae; genus Halesus; species Halesus radiatus. The sequence continues at coordinate 81,286 of JAHDVE020009355.1, forward strand.
GAACAATGGAGTGGCACTAGCTCAATTGGTTAGAGAGCAGGTCCCGAATAGACCGACAGGTCCTGGGCTCGAGTCCCAGATGCAATCGTTACCTTTTCATTTCTGTGTTGTTTTCTGTTTCACATTTCATTTGTGATTTGTTAATAGTATCTTCAACGATTAAAAATCTATTTATATATACTCATAAATTTATTCTATTGCCTTCTTGTTTATTTTTTTCTGTATTGTTTAATATTGCACTGTAATGAGTATCTACTTTTTTAATTTTACTGTATAAATACTATAAATCAATGTTTTTTTTCTTTTTTTGAATACAGGTATCTTAATGTTTTTAATTTTTTATAATAAATAATGTAAGGTGTACTACACGTATGGTATTTCGTTCACAAAATAGATTATTTTATTTTATGTTACCACGAAATGAAATGAATTACTTGCTATAACAAGCTTGCGTAGCAAATAGGGAACAATTTTACAAATTATTTCCATTAATATAACATTATTTATACAACTTTCTAATGTTAAAAATTTAATGTACTCAATTTCAAAATGTTAGAGAATGATAATGTAAATAAACTATTTATCTATATATTTATTTATTTTATTGTATATACTTTTAAAGGAGAAATTTTATCTACAGGACAAACATTTATCTACAATACCTACAGAACAAAAACTGCTATAAAATTCATTTTAGCAAACAAGACGGAAATCACAGGGAAAAGACAAAACCAGAAAGAACCATCTGTTCAAATAAAAGCTGAGACAAATCACAATATGTATATTGTTTTAAAACCCATAGATTCAGTAAACAAACACAATGTAATCCGTCTTCCAGAGGGTAATAAACGAACCCGAAAGCAGTTTTTAAACAGCAATAAAACAAATTTCAAGTCATAAATAAAAACAGCATTAGAAAGCAGGGGAACTCACTCCTGACATCGATGCTATATATACTATAGATTTAGTTTCAATTGTGGCAGTCTGACGATCCCCGTGATAGGGTGAAACCGGTCCGATCGAAAACGAATAAATGTAAAAAAGTTACAAAGGTTTTTTTAATCCAAAAAACAATAATTTTGTAATGAAATTCCAGAATGAATTGACAGTTTCAAAATTAGAAATAATTAAAAGAAATTTTATCGTTCAAAAATACCATCGCAATATCAGGAGCGACGCATCCACAACAAATCGTACGTGTTCTGGCCGATGAAAATAATCCTACAATAATATCGTAGATCGACGAAGGATGTGACAACTGAGTACGACGATGCTAGTCTACCTGCTCTAATGGCTGTATCGTTTAACGACCTTTCCGAGTCCTCTCTGAACTTGGTCGTGGATATCCTACCAATGTAATAAGACCAACTTGGTGACAAAGTAGTCACTGGGAGTTTGCTTGGCCTAACTTTTCGTCTCTACTTTGTTCATTTAGTCCACGTGTCGGTTTGTTATTACTGGCCATCTGTGAAAATGTGTTAAAAGATCACTCTAAGTAGCGGTAGAACAAACTAAGGCGAAGAGAAAAAGTTATAATAATTTAATGGAACTTTTTTTTGTGCTTTGTGGAGCTTTGAGTCGTGTTACATTTTATCTTTTTTTGTTAATTTTTTTTACATTTTACAAAAACAAAAAACAATTCAAAAAGTCCGGATAAACTACTTTTTTGTAGTTTGTCTAACGGGAGCTTTTTATTCAAAACACAAAATTTACAGCCAAGATTACAAAACATATATAAAACAAAAATATAAAACAAAACGTATTTAACAATCTTAAATTATAAATATTGCTCAAGAATCTTACTCAAAAATATTTCTTCAAAAATATAAAAAATGAAAAACATAAACGATAAAAATAAATCGTAATAATTCCTTATTATCTAATACAAATAACTTCTTTCAGCTAGACAAGTTTTCATATTCATATATATATATATATATATAATCACCTCTTCCCGTACTATGTTGATCTAGTAAGATTTACATGACCTTTGTTGATCTACCTTTAACACCGTTTATCTTGGCTCCGGTGGGATACATCTGCACGAGTTGGCAACAGTGCTTTTATCATTACCAAGGTTGTCAGTTTGCAACTGACCCCAGTCGGTATGTTCGTCATCAAAATATAACAAATTTGCTCCAGTTTAACGGTTATTTTTTATTCATTTACTCTCCTTTCGTTGCTCCGATTGACGTATTCGCAGTTTCTAGATACAAGTTGATCTAAAATGAATGTGTATTCAGATTCCAGATACAAGTTGATCATATATGTTTTATTAATTTATTCTCCTTTCGTTGCTCCGTTTGATATATTCTCAGTTTCCAGATACAAGTTGATCTAGAAATTAATATGTATGTAGGTACCTACAACGAAGATTGTTAACATGGGCTGAGGCGTGCGGGGAGAGAGGGGGGGGGAGTTCGTCAGACGGAAAGAGAACGCTAACCTACGAATTCTCTGTCTCACAGCCCAGCCGCCGGCGTTGTTCACCGCTGAGCCCTGCTTTTCGGCGGTAGGACATGTTCATTTTTAAATATCACCTCTAGCGCGCTGACAAAATACAATTAATTTGAGAACAATTTCTCTTACTCAAAATGATAAGGTGGTATTATTGTGCATAATTTATTCTGTTAAAAAATATGTGGTTATTGTTTTTAACAATCGTATAAGTTACAAAGGAATAAAAATATTCCGTTCGAAGATGAAAAATTAATTTTTTTTTTTATTTATTTATTTTTTTTTTTTTATTTTTTTTTTTTTTTTTATATTTTCATATGAAGCGGTAACTTGGTGATGTGACATTATAATTTATAAAATAAAACAATAACTTTGTTTTAGATCACTTTTATTTATACTTTAGCCGACCGGGTTTCGCTACTGCCGTAGCTTCTTCAGGGCAGTATACAACTAAACTATGAACTAAGATGCACATGTGTTATGGAATGATACAAACAGGCTAGTGAAGGGCCAAGGGTGGGAGATCAGCAGGTACCTGCTGATCAGGAAGGGAATGTACTTTGTTTATTGGGAATAATTTAAAGATTGGACTTTTATTTAAATTTATTTGATTATTTATGAGTCTACTATTAGTGTTTTTTGCTTTCCTTATTTCTAATGCTTCTAAGTTATCTAATCGAATACCGGTTACATTTTTATGCAGTAAACTAGTGCCTGTATTTTTATCGAATGTGTGGTCTGTTTCTAAGAGATGGTTGGCAAATTCGGAGAAACCATTATTATTTAGACATCTTAAGTGTTCTTTTACACGGATATTAACATTACGCGACGTTTAGTTACGGTCCCGTTATCAAATGCTAATTTTTCACTAGAACTATCCATAATTAAACAAATTTCAATAAATAACGGTTATCATGAAAACTTAGTCATTAACATACTAAATAAAAAACTAAAAAAAATGTCGTTAAATAAGTTTTTATTCAACAGTACCCCCCCTAATAATAATAATCAACCGTATCAATGGCGTAGAATCTTATATATCAATAACTTTTCCCAACAAAGCATTAAAAACCTTCCGTCAGAGATTAAACCAGCATTTTACACAGACAATAGTTTAGGTAAATTTTTAATTAACGGAAAAGATAAAGAAGACAGTTTAGGCCACTCAGGCATTTATTCACTTCAATGTAATGATTGCCCGGCGTTCTATGTAGGCAAAAAGTCGCGTAATGTTAATATCCGTGTAAAAGAACACTTAAGATGTCTAAATAATAATGGTTTCTCAGAATTTGCTAACCATCTCTTAGAAACAGACCACACATTCGATAAAAATACAGGCACTAGTTTACTGCATAAAAATGTAACCGGCATTCGATTAGATAATCTAGAAGCATTAGAAATAAGGAAAGCAAAAAACACTAATAGTAGACTCATAAATAATCAAATAAATTTAAATTAAAGTCCAATCTTTAAATTATTCCCAATAAACAAAGTACATTCCCTTCCCGGTCAGCAGGTACCTGCTGATCTCCCACCCTTGGCCCTTCACTAGCCTGTTTGTATCACTCCATAACACATGTGCATCTTAGTTCATAGTTTAGTTGTATACTGCCCTGAAGAAGCTACGGTAGTAGCGAAACTCGGTCGGCTAAAGTATAAATAAAAGTGATGTAAAACAAAGTTATTGTTTTATTTTATAAATGAAAAATTAACTTTATCAACGGAATAATAATATGAACCTTTCTAATCATGATCAATGAGCTAGGTTAGAAATAATATAGTTTTAGTCAAACTGTGTTTTATCGGCGATATCAAAAATATTTTTGCGCGAAATCTTCTAATGAGCGAGTAATTGTGCTATTTTCTCATATATTAAAAAAATATTTTATGGTTTAACCCAAGATAATACTAAAAAATATAATTATGTAGTCATAAGAAAAATGTGTTTCCTACTTAAAACAATCCCATGACCTTTTTTGTACTATTATATTGCATCAAAAGCATTCGCTTGTAAATGGAGAGGAATTTACACTTCTTGGTATATAAATACCAAATACAGATGAGAATTATATATAAACTTTTTAATTATCTTAAGCTGTGAACTTTTAGTTATGTTAATTTATATTAATTCCAATTATTAATTGTTTTACTATTCTTTCGTTAGTGAAGTTGAAATGAATGTTTACGGTTTTTTTTCTCTGTCTAACACATTGACAAGTTATTTGAAAGAAGAGTGACATTATCTGGATTCTCTATCTCGCTCGTTACAAGTTGTGGATTGTAGGATTCCCCTAATAATACAAAACAACGCTTTTCAAAAATTCCCAGGTATGTGATAATCTCAGAGAATTCAGTAGTTTTGTCGAACTTTATGAGTTTTTTTTTTAATATTTGCATAAATCAACAAAATAACATGATCGTTTTTCACATTTTTATGCGTTCCTAGAGATTTTCGGTGAGTTTTCTAGTGAGTTTTGATTTTTAGACCTGTCGAGACTATTGCTTTTTCTTCATCGAGAAATGGATGACAAGGGTATTAAATATTGTGCAGATTATAATCGATTGTGCGTTCTTCAATTCGCGGCAATAAGATGAATACTCTAAATGAGCATACAGGTGATATTTACTTCTATATTGGAAGCTAAATGGAACGGGAATAAGCCGGTTTTTAAAGTTTCACCATATTTTGACATGAATCATTTACGTGAACAATCATGTAAACGATTTATATTTAAAGCTCCCAAAAAGAATTTTTCTCCATGAAATGGCAATCAAGGTTAATTTTTGCAATTATAGTAGTGGAATGTTGCATGTTTGCAAATATTGCCCTCAATTGAGCTAGATTATAAATTTTATATTTTTTGATCATGTTCATAAAACTATCAAATAAGCTGTCATCAACGACATCAAACATATCTAAATGAAATAAATAATGTTCTAATGAATGACCTAATAATAATTATAGTATTTTCTCTTGCATTCTCTTAGGGAGCCCTTGAGGTGATTTTTCACAAAAGCGGCGCTATACAAATCATCCAATTATTATTATCACTATTATTATCTTATACCCCAGAGATAATACTAAAAATTATAATTACGTAGGTATATGTAAGTTATGTTTCTTAAACTAACTTAATATATACGACTGTGTTAAAAAAATTGAAGATCTGGAAATATTGAAAGGCTGATTAAAGCGTACACTTATGGTGAGTGGTTTGGGTATGTAGAGTGGATGAAAGAAAAAGGTATTGAAAGTATAATATATGACGTGAAATTAAATGATAGAAGTAGTTGAGGATGCCCAAGTCATGGCACGTGAATAAAGCAAGAAGTGTGTACCAAGATCGAGTTATTCGGCGGTTCGTCCTTTCTGCCCACCCCTTTGGGGACGGTGTGATTGCTAGTTAGATAAACTTAAAACAATCTTATTAGTATGTACTTTAAAAAAATCTTTTAATTTAAATTATGTTGTTTTTAGGCTATTATCAACTTGTAATTCTAATCATTACGATTATTCCTGCATTAGAGTTTCCCTTTTTTAATATTTAATACTTTTCTGTAGCCCTACAATCAAAATTGTGTACAAGATAAATTTTTTTTTTGCTAAAGTTAGTTAAACGATACTTAACAAACTTATATTCATGTGAGCAGCACACGAGGGTCCGCACAACTGCTCCTAACCTTCTGGAGCAAGCGAGACTGTGTCATGCCAAATTGGGGTATGTTGTGAGGCTGATGGCAGAGGGGATGAGAAGGAGATGGGTTAGAGGAAGGTGGGGAAGTACCTGGCTATTCAAATCTGGTCACAAAATACGGCATAAGCCATTTCAAGAAATTTTTATACAAAAATCATATGTCTTACAGTGCTCAAACAATAAATTTATAATCAATGATTTTTAACAAAAATTACAATTAATTACTATAAATAGCTAAAATCAGCAATTTCCGCCAACAGACAACTAGGTGAGCAGTTAAGTCGGTCGCCAAAATTATTGTTTAGTTACGGTGGTTACAGTTCAAATTCAACTTGTGCCGATTTTATTAATGTTTTCTTTTTAAATATTTTTCCACAGTTTTAATTATATTATAAAATTTAGTAAAACGGTTTATCGCCAACACTGTTTAATAATAATATTTTTAAATACATTTTTTTAAATGTATTTTTCCCGGTTTTATTTTTATTATAAATTTTAGTAAAACCGTTTCGTCGTTTGAACATTAAATAATGAAAACAAATAACAGCGCACCTAACTAACTTTTATTCTTGTGAGCACCGCTCAAGCAAGTAAGATTATTGTACCCCAAAATTGGGTATTTTGTGAGGCTGATGGTAGAGGGAATGGAAAGAAGATGGGTAAAAGAATGTGAGGAAGTACCTGGCTATTCAGATCTAGTCACAAAACACAGTAAAATCCATTTAAGCAATTTTATTTGATTATAGGCCATTAAAGGAATTGATTATTTGCCATTTTATAGGCACTTAAACAATTATTTGTGGTCTAGCGGTGATTCAAAATAAAAGTTTTGCCCCGTGTTCTTAAAATACACTGAAATATAATATTAAAAAAATGTTTAAAATAAGCATTATGGTGGACATTACATTAAATTAAAACCGACCAATTTATGTTGGAACACAAAGTTGCCGTACATATGATGTAAAATATCGACCCGAAAAAACGTTTTTTTTAAACGTATTGTTTTTATAATTTTATTTACGTAATCATGTTTACATAGCAAATATAATAATTTAAAAAAAAAACAATGAACCCGCTAATAATTTTCAAAGTTGCCTCTAAAATTGTGAAAATTTGTTTTTTCTCATGGCATATTCTTCATAATTTAAAACAAAAATAATACTTATCATCCGTACTAGATATTTACTAAAACTTTTTAATATTTCTATTTTTGAAACTATTAATACATGGTGGAATTCCATTATAGTGTATTATAATAAAACAAATATAAAACTTTTTTCCACTTTAATTTTTATTTGACCGTAACCGGGTTTCAGCTCGTTAGGACCAGTCTGAAGATGGCCCTAACGAGCTGAAAGCCGGTTACGGTCAAATAAAAATTAAAGTGGAAAAAAGTTTTATATTTGTTTTATTATAATATACTAAAACTTTAATTAAAAAAAAATACATCATTCAGTTTCGATGGGTATTTTGGCCTTAAATCCAAAATTAAGTTACATATGAAACAGGCAGCGCAGCCGTTCCTCTTAAGACTTGGAAAAACCTCACCCCCCATAAACCAGGACACCCTTGTTAAGTCACCAAACGTAGCGAACCACTTGAGGTGACCTATGGTAGGGGGGTTGCTCTTCCATTAAATCCGGGACGGCGGTACCTACACCTGCCTCCCAAATTAAATCGCCCAGATTGAAGGCAGTTGGGACTCTTGTGCGGTCTGAACTCTTATGCGGTATTCATATACAAAAATCATTTATCATTTCATACATAATCTACTGTTAACACCTGGACAAATCTCACCCCCATGAACCCGTGAACCCCTGCTAATTCACCAAACTAATCTAACCACATGGTGAGACCTATGACAAAGGTGTGGTTATCTATTAAATGGTTCCTGGGCAGCGGTACCTACACCTGCCTCCTAGATCGAATCTACCAGGTTGAAAGCAGTTGGGACTCTTGTGCAGTTGGGACTCTTGTGCAGTTGGGACTTTTCTGCGGAATTCTTATAGAAAAATCATATTTCATTTCATACAAACTCTACTGTTAAGATGTGCAAAAACTTAAACCCCATGAACCCGGGCACCCCTGCTAATTCACCAAACGAATCTAACCACTTGGTGAGACCTATGACAGAGATATGGTTATCTATTAAATGGTTCCCGGGCAGCGGTACCTACACCTGCCTCCTAGATCGAATCTACCAGGTTGAAAGCAGTTGGGACTCTTGTGCAGTCAGGACTCTTGTGCAGTTGGGACTTTTGTGCGGAATTCTCATAGAAAAATCATATATCATTTCATACAAACTCTACTGTTAAGACGTGCAAAAACTTAACCCTCATGAACCTGGGCACCCCTGCTAATTCACCAAACGAATCTAACCACTTGGTGAGACCTATGACAGAGATGTGGTTATCTATTAAATGGTTCCCGGGCAGCGGTACCTACACCTGCCTCCTAGATCGAATGTACCAGGTTGAAAGCAGTTGGGACTCTTGTGCAGTTGGGACTCTTATGCAGTTGGGACTTTTGTGCGGAATTCTCATAGAAAAATCATACATCATTTCATACAAACTCTACTGTTAAGACTGCACAAACTTAACCCCCCATGAACCAGGGCACCCCTGCTAAGTCACCAAACTTAGCGAACCAATTGGGGTGACCTATGGTAGAGGTCATGCTTATCCATTAAATCCCGGGGCGGCGGTACCTACACCCGCCTTTCAAATTAAATTTCCCAGGTTGAAAGCAGTTGGGACTCTTATACGGTTGGGACTCTTGTCCGATTGGGACTCTTGTGCAGTATTCACATAGAAAAATCATACATCATTTCATAAATACTCTACTGTTAAGACCTGAACAAACCTCACCCGCAAAAACCCGGGCAACCCTGCTAAGTCACTAAATGTAACGAACCACTTGAGGTGACCTATGGCAGAGGTGATGGTTATCCATTAAATGGTTTCCGGGTGGCGGTGTCTACGCCTGCTTTCGAAATTGAATCTCTCAAGTTAGAAGCAGTTGGGACTCTTGTGCGTTATTCGCAAAAAATCGTCAAGGTAGTGTTAATTCAACGAATCGTTCCGGGGCGGCGGTACCTATAGTCGTTAAGAACCAGTTGATAACAAAGCACTCCGATTGGTTCATTTAAATCGTATCAACAAATGAGCACAGTGAAGAACCACGTGCACGCCTTTGATAAACACAACGCCCTGATTGGTTCATTCAAATCGGATCAACAAAGGGAAAAAGTGTAAAATGTATATG
>JAHDVE020009356.1:0-104905 GCA_022606495.2 Halesus radiatus
CCAAGTTAATCAATATATACTAGTGTTCCATTCAATAATTACTGTTTTTATTATATTTTCACCTGTAAACAACCAACTTATAACAAGCAATTACTTAATTGTTTTAAAATATTGTTCCCGTATTAAGTACTCCATTGTATAACATGACAATAGATGGATGTTGTGTTGATACGATTGCAATAGTGTAACGTCTCACTTGCGAAGGCCATCAGGCATTACTATGCCGGTCTAATGGCGATTCGCGATATCATTGACCTATAATATAGTGTTTACACGTTGAAACATCGAAGGTATTTGGCGGATATCGCACATTTATAATGTCACAGACAATGCCAGGCGCGCACGGGTGACTTTTGTCACGGTAACAAATTCGTTATCCATAAAAAGTCACCCCAATGTCACGTCGTCACATGCGCGCACCTCCGTGACGAAACAGTTGCCGTGACAAAAGTCACCCGTGTGCGCCTGGCTAAAAGTAACCACATACCAGTGACGTGCGTTGCACTACGACCAAAGGTAGACTGTGTATTGTTTTTGAGGTTCAGGACTAAATTGTATAATGAATATTTAAATATTTTAGTAAAAAGTATAAATTTGTCAAATAGAAATAATTTATCAATGAAGACCGATTGTGACGTTAAAAAATCGATTTTTATTAAAAAAAACTTTTTTTTTTCTTTCACGGTTCATTTTTCTTAGGGTAGGCACAACTTTTCAGCATTATGGACTTCACGCTACTGTCAAATACTGTTAATGTACTACATAAATTGTGTGAATTTAACATTGATACATTATTTTTTTTATTTGAATACCGCACAAGAGTCCTGAGAGGAAGAACTGTTTCCAACCGTCTGGACCCAGTGAGACTATGGCATCCCCAAATGGGGAATGTTGTCAGGCTGAAGGTATTGAGGAGGGGAAGAGGAAAGTGGGGAAATACCTGGCTATTCAGATCTGGTCAGATCAGACCAAACACGGCTAAAAGCCATTTAAAGCAACGTTTCAATTCTGAATGGTGGTCTTTCACCAGGGCGACACTGAGAATATCTTCCACTCTGGAACGTGCGCAAATATAATATACATTATTTTAAAATTAATTAATTGTGAAACAACACAAATTAATTAAATAAAATTTGCTTGCGCACGCCGGGATTTGAACCCGCGACCTTCGGATTCGTAGTCGAGAGCCTTACCCCTCGACCATGGAGGCTGTTGAGCCTAGACAAAAATAAATTTATAAAAATATATGTCTCCTTTAAGCCATCCTTTCACGGAACGATTATTCAAATCTCTGTCACTCAGTAGAAATTGCCATGACTTTAATATTTCTCGAAAACCCCTTTTCTCCAGGTTTTTGGTGTTTACAAGTTCTTATCAGTACAGCACATTCCAATAAATAATTTTGTTCTTAAATATATCTTAAATATAAAACAAATCTCATTGCTAGTAATAAAAAAGTAGTTCCAAATTTATGTCAAAATATCTCACCAGAAAAGTGATGTCTACGGAAAACTAAATATAAACGTAATACTGACATGTTGCATAAAGAAAAACCTTCGCATTGACAACACGGTTATCAAGCCACTATTAAGCAATCACTTTAATGAATAACGATTTTTATTCAACATCGAGCTATTATAAGAATCAACATATAAAATACTCAGTGGCGTGCATGGAGTTTTTGAACAGGGTGAATTAATTGATATTTAAAAAACTAACCACGGGTGTGTGTTTTTTTTTAAAATTAATGGATAAGCTGCCTTCGGCCGATGTTTTTCTGCCACATCAAGAGTAAAAATAATCGATTCATTTATGCAAAATACAAAGTCAATTACTGGATAAATAAAATTTCAATATTTTTATCGACTGCGCAATTACATGAAAGAAAGCTACCATAATATGATAATTATTTTGTTAATAAAGTTGTACTAATTAATAGAGGTACCAACAGGTTGTTAAGTTTGTAATTTGTACCGATATGCACCGCCTTTTGCGACACTAACATGAACGAGTCTTCCCTTGAATGCGCATTGGGAACACATGTTTATTTTTTATGTAGAATTCAGTCAATATTTGAATATGACATTTTGTGTACTTAGTTCCTGCTTATGACACGTGTAGTAGGGCGATTGGTGGGGCGCTCGCAGCACTGTGATTCGTAGCTGGAAGGAACTTCGCGCGTTATTTAGAAAGTTCAGATTGAATTCTTGCAATATAAAAAAAAGATTATGTGAGAAAGGTAGGGTAGACAGTGGTTATGTGCTCATATAGAATGCACGCCTCTGAAAATACTTATGTTTATGTATTATGGAAAACTAGCTCAATCCTTTCAATATAAATATGCAAATGGCAATTGATACTATTGCTAAATATTTGAATCGAAAATTAGCAGGTGAATATTCAGTAGTTTGACATTAAATGCCTCAAGACACAACGACCTTCTTCAATTGATATACCTGCATAGTATTCATTTCGCACATTATCGATTCAACTTAAAACGCTATTGACATTCAAAAATATATTCAACTACCAGACACTGTAATTAAACGCAAGAGTCAAGGAGAACATGCTTCTGTTACAACATGTTTCAAGTACATCTACTTTTTGACCGTAACAGTACTTTTTATTTTCCTACATCAATACCTGAGCAAGTAACTTGCGGTTAAAACATATCTCGAGAGTATTACAATCAGCTGTTACCTTTGCAAATGTGAATTTTGCACACCCAGACGTGCAGAAGTAAAATAATTTATGAACATTCAAACAATTTATTGACATACATAAAATGGCCTAAGAGAGGTAAAATCTATATTTGTATTATTCGAAGGATTTATTTGAAATGTTGTTAAACAGAAAAAAAACTGTTAGTACACAATGAAACTATTAAAAAATGTCGTGTAGTGTATACGTGTCTAGTTTTTTCAATTGTGATTATGTATAATATTTTATCTTTTGCAACACGACAATATTACATAACGTCAATAATAAAATGTTACATAAAGTAGGCACATATATGTAATACACGAAAAATACAATAGTATTCAAAATATGCAGGTATTTCAGAGTGTCGCACTTGCCCTGGATTTAATCAATTTTTTTAATAACATTTTGTCAGCAGACTCAAGATCAGCGTTTCCCAACCGCTGGGCCGAGGACGGTTACTGGTCCTCAGAAATATTCTGCCGGCTCGCGAATGGTTGTCGCCCGTTTTAAAATGCCTGTGTCAAGAATTAAAAGAAAAGCGCGATTAACTCCTCGACTCCGGCGATGGGTCTATCCTGACCCAATGTTGGCCAAATAATTTATTACGCCATAGATATTTCGTTCATCTCATTTCCTTTATTCTAATCTTTTAACAAATATTTACCCACAATTTGAGGGATAGAATAATATAATCGGACGACGTTTAAATACATATTTTTTTATTTTTATAAACAATAATTATTAGCCTGAAACACTCATCCAAATTGAAAAAAACCTTTCCGAGCAAAGATAAATGTCGCCGACAGGACTCGAACCTGCATCCTTCTGATTGCCGGTCAGATGTCTTTGCTCGGAAAGGTTTTTTTTCAATTTGGATGAGTGTTTCAGGCTAATAATTATTGTTTATAAAAAATAATTGTTGCCTTTTGCGCTATGCAGTAAAATCTTGTCTTAAGTTTTTAAGAACTTTAGTTTATCAATTAATACATATTTTTTTGTTTTTTTTTTAAAGAAAGACACGTGTTCTCAGGTTACGAATAACCTGACAATATTTGATAATCTCATACTACCATCACGCCAAGCGGAAGATGTTCCTTGTATCGTGATGGAGGACTTATAGTCGAGGAATTAAACTCACGACGTCTGGGTGTGACCCAGATGCGATGTCAACTCAGCCATTGACCGATCCAGATATTGGCATTATTGTTTTAAAAAGGTGATAAAACTTGCATGATTACCCTTTGAATTTGGACAAAGGTCGAAACAGAGCCTCGCTCGCTCTAATTTTTCACGCTAAATAATGCTTGCTTCAAATACGAGAAATTCTTTTATTAACAAATAATTTTCTGATCGGTTTCTGATTATTTCAATAAATAATTAAATTCCACGTTAAGGACATTTTTGTTCGCATTCGCAATAAGATCGTTAGTTTTTTGTGTCTATCTTTGAAATATAAATTTAAAACAAATAAACAAAACACTACAAACATAATATTTAATCATCGAAGAAGATAATATTAACAAATCTTAAATGAAATTCGAAACCGAAAAAAAACCACAGAAAATAAAAAAAAGTATCAGTCGCATCTGGGAATTGAACCCAGGGCCTCTGTCTTGCCGGGACAATCGTTCTACCAACTGAGCTAATGAGACTAGTTCACTTTACGCCATCTTCATAGATATCATACCTCAACTTCAAGTCTTGTCAATATTACCATATATTATGTTCGGGTAGAACTTTGTAATCATCATATAGATAGCAGCCGACAAGTCTTGAAATTGAGGTATGATATTATTATCTTCTTCAATGATTAAATAAGACAATGAGGTTTATATCCTTTAATAAGTGATTAAAATAAATTGAACAAACATAATAGTTTTTATTCCTGCGTTACCGGTCCGCAAAATATGTCTCCTATCTTTATCGGTCCGCAGGCGTAAATAGGTTGGGATTCGCTGCCCTAGACGACATAATCTACTTAAAAAACTTCTATGTTTGTCATAAAAAACGTGTACATACATACCTTTGTACAGATAATATAATTGTTTTTTTTTTACAGATACTGTGATAGATAAACAAATATCCAAAGATGACACGAAAATTGTGGCCGAAATTTGTGGACCCTTCGTGTATCCTGCGAGCATCCCTGATATGGATTTCAGTAATACAATTATTATGGTAAGCGATACTGTATTTATTAAATCTGTTATTCTAAATTTCATGTCATCTGATTTAACGGTCAGCACCCAAAAATACACACTTTGTAGTCTGCTAACGTAAAAAATACTACTAATAATTAATCATTTAAGATTTAAGGGAAAATATTTAAGGTTTCAAAAAACAATAAATCTCAAATTGAAATTTTTTAAATTCTACAAGAAATATCTACTGAAATTTTAGGTAAAACGCTCAAAATTGCCTTCACACATTTTCAGACATTTTGGTATGCATTTCATAGAATTTAAAAAGAAGATTTTTTTATTTTGAAACCTGCAACATTTTCTTAACTACCCGAATAGAATTTACAGATAAATAATTTGTAGTATTGCTTGAGTTAGCAAACTACAAAGCGATGTTCAGGGCTATTTTTGAGTGTTATTTATTTTTTTAATTGATATGTTAACATTAAAATACGATGCTATTTATGGACTGTATCATCACGTGCAATTAATATTACCTTCCCGTCTATGTTTAAGATAAGTTTCAAGGGTATAATTAGCTTGTATGTGAGAGTGAATAATTAATTGTAATTTGCAATACAAGGCGAGCAGGATTACCCACAAACTTTTAATTCTTCGTCAGGGACGTATTTCTGATTCCCACGGTCATAGGTCGAACAATTACATTTGTATTATTAATTTCAGCTATTCTGTAGAAGTATTACGACCTATAAATGATATTATGGTTACATCAAATCATATTCGATAAGGATGTACCACGTTTAGTGGCATTACGAATTAAACTTAACTTATTTATGAATATTAGGTATAGCTTTGTAGAATATTGTAGACATTTAATATTTAAACAATTGGAACTAAAAATGTTAATTACTATGGCAACACCAAGGTTTTTGAAGTTTTCGAGCATTGGTTAGTAGAATTTCGAGCGATTAAACTCGTGTTCAACTTTGAATATGTTTACAAATGATTTATGAATAATATGTATAGATTTATGCCTATTTTGAAACAATTGTAACCACGAATATTCAGATTTGAGTCAGATTTGTCTCACGTTCGAGCTTGACAGTTTATTATCGGTAAACAAATAATAACATACAATAAAAACACATAAATTTGTTGTAGACCACTTTTAACTAAATAAAAGTGGTCTACAAAAAAATTATGTGTTTTTATTGTAAATAATGGCGAGCCACAAGTTAATGCTTTTTACAAATATGAAATAATAACATCCCCAGGAAAAAAACATAAAAACTCAATATTTTACTTATATAAAAATATATACGAGCGTTTTATTTTGTGAAATTTATTTCTAATACATTCCTATCGAGGTACATAAATTTCAGATATACAAAAAAATCGCCTTTCCATGTAATTATCTTAAAAAGTTTTACCATAAAATTGTCTTAGAATATGATGTAGAATCACCTACTTTCGGGAAGTACCACTAATTTCTAGATACCGTCTGGTGATAGTAAAAAAATATGCGCTTCGATCATTGTTTTCTTTCAAACTTACATTAATCTTCCTATGAGCTATCTTGGTGTTGTCATGTAAAACCTTTTTAACGATCGCAGCGCCCTCATTTTTTGTTTACTATAACATGTCAGACCGTACTCTTGATAACATAACTGTAAAATCATTTGAAACTGTAGCTACCTGCTGAACTGGCCACTAATCATTTCTACTTTGATAGCCATCAAACACATGAATTACTTCGATGGTAATCCTATATATTTCCCAATTATCATTAATAAATGCATTCTATTAGAATTGAAATTAAAACACTTTTGTACATTATTCCACATTTTCACCAGGACCGGTTTCATCCTACCACGGACATTTTCAGACTGAGGATGAAACCTGTCCTCGTGAAAATAAATAACTGGAACAAAGTACAAAGGTGTTTTAATTTCAATACTAATACAATGGAATTCCACCACGAATTAACACTTCAAAAACTTGACTCATTAAATACATTCTGTTCCTGTTTTTCGGCTAGATTAGAGTATTACTCTATATTCAGTATCACTCTATATTCAGTATTTATATCATTTTAGTTGGCAAGTGTTCTAATTTATATTGTGCAATTTAATCATAAGTTATTTATAATAGTTATATAATAAATCAACCCCTGTTAAACACTGATGAGTCTCTTCATTAACCTAACATACGCTCCTTTGATGAATCTCTTATATAAAATAGTAATGCATGCAACTTTTAGGATTCAATTAAGACTTAATCCTCAAATAATCATTCATTGATTTCAAAAGAACAAACAAAAATTTTATTAAAAAAATTGAATTGGAAAATGAATATTTTTATCCATGACATCATCTAGTGTGCGGATAGAGTTGTGCTCACAAATACAAAGAAGGCAGAAAATTAAAGAAAAAAAATGATTTCTTTTCAGGAAATATGGGATTGATCAAAATTTGAGTATTTAAAGTGTAATGTACTGTCTTGAATTTTAACACAAAACTGCATTAACGTAATCTGTTAGCTACAGTGGTTTATAGAAGGAATTTAGAAATATATCCAAAATATGTCAAAAAGATTCATCATAATTCACAAGATGGCAGTATACAAATGATTTTTATTTATACAACATACGTAACTAGAAATATGGTGGTAAAATTACCCACAATATTCGAATATAAAAAAAATACGTAATTGTTATTTTCGGTTATGGATGCTAAATTTGTAGCCCTCTTCATAAGACTTGGTGGTGTAATGGTAAGGATAGTTGCTTTCAATTCCCTGCCGTTATTTTTAAAAAAATATTTTTATTTAAAACTTATTTGACGTACGATGTATTCATAGGAGGCAAGGTGTTTGCGAAAAACAAATTTTGGGTAAAATGCAAGATTTTCTTTATAATTTGCGAGCAACTTAGTTCTATTAAAAACATTTTATTTATTTTTTAATACAAAAAGGTTTCATTTGAAAGTTACGGACTATTTAGTTCTATCTGCCATAGATAAAAATATTTTTCGAGCTACGCGGTTTCATTTGCGCTGTACTTACGAACTAATCACATACTAATTACAGCGCCCTTGAGGTGATTTTTCACAAAAACGGCGCTATAAAAATCATCCGATTATTATTATTATACCATTTGCGTAAAACTGAGATTATTAATAAATTTAATTTTGATTGATTTTTCGGTATGCTATATGCACCCACGTCATTTAATTTTCCCAAATGGCACGCATGCGCGCACTGGTACTAACATTGGTGGTGTAATGGTCGCCATAGTTGTTTTTGTAGATCAGGGTTTGATTTTCTTTTTTCTTACTTTTTCTCGCTATGTTTTTTCTCATAAATGTAATAGTTTATGTATTTATTCAGAAGACAAACTATGGATCTCAATATCTTCATGCAAATGGCAAATTGAACCATATATTTTTTGTTCATATTAAATTTAATGTAAGTTTATTAAAAATAGGTATATCCGTATTAATTTTTCCATTTTTATGTTACGTACTTATTGTGTTTCGCAGAACTCTATTTTATTTTATTTTAAATTATAGAAAATAAATTTAATAATGTTAATATTAAGTTCTGCTAGCATTTTAGTTTTTGTTTTTGTGACAGCTGTTTCGACGTTAAAAACCGTTTGTTCCAGACAATTTGAAAATGGCTTTAAACGCCGAAACAGCTGTCACAATAATAAAAACTAAAACACTTGCAGATTTTAATAATAAAATTATTACATTTATTTTCTTTTGGTTTCGGTAGCACAGTTGGCATACTCGTATGTGTTACTCCCGGTGGACCCGAGTTCGAGTATCGGTCGCAATCTATTTTTATTTTATTTTCTGTGTCTTATTATATTTCATATTATTTGAAAATTATTGATAATATTTTAATATTTATTTTTGATGGCCTCCATGGTCGAGGGGTACGGCTCTCGACTACCCCTCGACCATAAAATTTAGTTGCGCGGGTTCAAATCCCGGCGCAACTAAATTTTATTTAATTAATTTGTGCTGTTTCACAATTAATTAATTAAAAAATAATGTATAGTATATTTGCGGACGTTCCAGAGTGGAAGATACTCTCAGTATCACCCTGGTGAAAGACTACCATTCAGAATTGAAATGATGCTTGAAATGGCTTTTAGCCTTGTGTTGGGTGACCAGATCTGAATAGCCAGGTATTTCTCCACCTTCCTCTTCCCCTTCTCCTTTACCTCCCCTATACCTTCAGCCTCAACATTTCCCAATTGGGGATGCCATAGTCTCACTGGCTCCAGACGGCTGGGAGCAGTTGAGACCCTTGTGCGGTATTCATGTAAAAAAAAAAACAATCATTATATTCATGTAAAAAAAAACCAATAATCATTATGCCCCAAAAGACATAGCCGAAGATCTTCTGCTATGGAGGATGCTTTTTTTGTTAATTTATTTTGTAGTTGGACACGAAAGCAATTTAATGAAACCGTTATATAATTTTCATATAATCATAAAATATTTATTACGTAAGCGTATATTATAAAGCACAATGATATGGATTCAATTGAATCGAAAGTTTGCCGAAATCTGATATTATGTACCTACCTATTCACAGATTTTTATTACATTATTGAAACGCACAAAACATAAAAATCTATTCTATCATATAATATTCTCTAGATAACAGCACAATAACGGCATTGTTTAAAAATATGGTTGTTTAAAAATAATGTACAAAATCTCGATAAAAAATCGCCTTTATTCATTTTGCAAAGAATAATGACTGTACATTATTTTTTCACGATGTGTGGAGAACCTATATGCAACATTACCTTCACTTACGTAGTATCAAATATAATATATTATTTTGAAATAAACACACAGGTACAATTTCATGTAAGTAAACTCGAAAACTGTAAAGTGTCGAAAATTTTATTGACGGCTTTTGTAGTTCATTGCGTTTTGTATGGCAGGCTAGTAATTGCATCCGGCAGGATATGCAAATTAAAAAAATATATATATAATATTGTCAACTAATCAACGTACTCGTACAAGCATGAAAAGGAAAAAAAAAAATAAAGGTGCTGTAATGTGCTAAATTCAGTGTAACGCCTCTTCGAAAAAATTACATTCTAACAAAGGCGAAAATAAGTTATTGGAATGTCTTTGTAAAAATTAAAAATAATGTTTTGCTTTTTCAACAGAGAAACATATTAATGAGCAAGGGCTTGCATGCATTAAAAACACATAAATTGAATTCACTTAAATTAAACTTCTCTGTATTTTATATATAAATATGTGTTTTTTAAATAAACAAGTATTTTGTGGGTTAACTGTAAGAAATAGGATGTACCTAAAATCTATACCCTTTGTACTTTATGCTGTTATTTGTGCAATAGATATTTTTGAATTTGAATTTGAACAATTGAATGTTTTTTTCCGTCTTGAACCATTTTATGTATTAAAAAGTTGTACTTTTATAAATATTTTACGATGGTAATTCGATATAAATATTGAATTGGAGTTATATGTTTATTGAAATATAGTATAGGTATATATAGCTAACATCGCGACAAAATCAATGATAGCAAAACTATTTAAAAAACACTCGTGTTTCCGACTTGTTCCCCTCTTGAACTGCTGAATACAGAAACACTCGTTCAACCAAGTGGCTAAATAAGTAAATATCGACTGCTGGACAAGCGGTGACGCTTGTTATTACTGGCATGCTACCGAGGTAAGTGGCAGCTTGTTCTTTTTGCGGATTCTTCGCCAGCATCATTAATTACTCCCATTCGCTGTGGTTCCCTGAAACAATGGCTAATTTCCGAACAGGTATTAGAATAATTGATGAGAAGAACCTCTAAACCTTTTCAAACCCCGGCTGACCTCCAATGGATTGTTCGTGTTTAAAATAATATACGTTTTATTTGTAGATTTCCATGAAGTTCTGATGGGAAAAAAATGCATTGTTGTTGATATTCATTATTATCATTATTCAAGTATTTAGCCAGAGCCAGGTGGACAGATAGGCAGGCAGAGTTGTTTTAGACCTTTTTTGTCAGACTTGTTATTGCAAATCGTGATATATTTTTTGTGTGCATACTCGATTGGATCGTTTTAATCACCACTCGCTTTAGGGTTGCTAATCTCAAATAGTTTTGTGTAAAACATTTTCTGTGAAAAAAATTCTTGAACTGTATTCTTTTAAATTCTATGAAATACATAATAAAATATCTAAAAGCGATGTAGGTTTAGAATAACTCAATGCTTTTTTGAACGTTTTACTTAAAGTTCTAGAACGTATTTTATACAGAACACACTTACTGTTAAAGAACTTTATTCATTGAAAATTTTAGATAATTTCTTAACTGCACGTATAAAATTTATATTAAAATCATGTGTAGCATTAGCGGATTATGTATTTATAAGTGCCGGCCTTTAATAAATCCCATAAATAAGTATCTACCAGACGAAGTAGTTAGTATCTATAGCTGACTTCGTCATATTTTTTGTAATTTTTTGTTTGAAATGTCTTAACCGGTAAAATGGCATCAAATCTGCATTCTTGCATCTGGCTTCGGACGATGTCTGATTGCGTTACAAAAAAAAGATTTACATATGCACTAGCTAACCTGCTTTTTTAAATTATCTGTATATGTACATAAATTAGAAGTAGGTATTTATAAATCACGTACTTACAAATATATAGATATACGAGTATACAATAAACCCAGGTACAGATTTTCCCTGAGATAACTGAGAATTAATGATATTTGCTAAGGTTTTTAAAAATTATAAATGTATTTTCATGTATTTTGGATAAAATATAAACTGTGTATTTGTTGCATTTTTTTAAGTACATAATGGTTGTATCTGACTCAATAATGGTAAAATATTCTGACACATTTTTTTATTTATTTCCTACACAATATGGGTGTCATGAGATTTAGGTATAGTTTCGTTTTTGGATTTCACAAAAACACTTGTAGATGTCATACGGTAAAAGTAAAGTACTATATAAATAAAATAATTATGTAAAATTTTTATTGAAACTTATTGAAGCTTATAAAACTCATTGTAATATATATATATATATGTATTTTTAATCATTGAAGATATACTAATAATGTACGTAATATTAACAAACCTCAAATGAAATACGAAACGGAAAAGACAGAAAAAAGGTAACGGTGGCATCTGGGACTTAAACAAAGAACCGCGAGTCCCAGATAATAATAATAATACTTAAATGATTTGTATAGCGTCGTTTTTGTGGAAAATCACCTCGAGGGCGCTGTACAAATACTACTTGCTAGGGTTTATCTTATTATGTACATATACAGAAAACATACTTACCTGGTAGGGCGCTCCAGATTAAAACGTTAAATTACAATGTTTTGGGCTGAGATCATATGACTTTGCACGCACAGGACACATACGAGTATATTAGAAAACACGCCACAATTACCTTATTATTTTCTGCGTCTTTTTTGTTTCATATTTAATTTGAGATTTGTTAATATTATTTTCAACGATAAAAAATAAATACTTATAGCCACGTATGTTCTAATTATTTTTGTCCTCTTCGGTAACTCTGTCAGTCATGCAATGCTGAGAACACGGTGTACTCTTGTGCAATTACACGTACGTACACATATGGTCAGTAATGTTCGCGAATTTAATGAGACACCCACACGTAATGCAGATACATATTGCGCACGTTGAACACATACACTATGTCAGCATCGGTGCAGAAAATACGTGTGGAAACTTATGTTCATATTAAAAACATTTTTTGAAATGCTTTACTTTAGAAACGTTATTCGTAAGGCCAGAAACTTGCGTTATCTAAAATCTTTTATGAAACATGTGTCTATTTGTATGTGGCTTTAAAAAATGCCAACTAATTCATTTGTCTTATTTCATTACGAATGAAATTTGCCAGGCGATACATATTATACAACATTATATGTCCACAAAATTGCTGTTGCTATACTCATTTTCAGTCCGAAAATAGACGTACTAGTTTTGAAAGCCATTCACAAATTTATTTATTTATCTTTCAGTGATTATAATCTAAGGCTAGGTGGCGTCATGATGAGAGTGCTTGAAGACTCCATTAAAATCACGTAATACCTTTATAACTCCAGGCTATTTACTGACTTAAGTAATTGCTCCCAACAAGAATATTAATACTCAAAAATATCATTAGTTTTATCTGCAGTGAGTGGAATTAGACCGTTGATAAATTTTAGTGATATGTTTTAAAATTATGGGTATAAAACGTGGTATTTTCATTGATCATGTGATAAAATCTATTTTCATTCAAGATTATTCAAAAACGTTATTTTTTCGTGCCTAAAACTATTCTTACAACACGAGTTTCCACACGTTCTCCCAATTCACTATTGAAAAATATTTGCTACCTTGGTATATACGATATGTGATGGTTTGATTTTTTTTTTCATAAAAAATTAACATTTTTATTTCCATAACTCATGAAAGAATGAATTAACGATGTGGATTAAAAATATTCGCATTTACAGAGAATTAATTATCACAATTATTTTCTCAGTAAATCGGTTTTATCGGTAATAAATCATTTTAAGCAAAATAAAAATTGAAATTGTGTGATGGTAAATAAAATCATATAAATAAGTCGTCTCATGGTGGCCTAACCACAGTTTGAAAATGGCTTTGAAAGCCGATACAGCTGTCAGAATAATAAAAAACTAAAATACTTGCAGAATTTAATATTAACATTAAACACTTCCTTTACGGTGTTAAATAACAACGCGCTGCACGGTGCAGGACTCCGAGTTACCCCATACAAATTCATAACAATATTGCTTTTTAAGCCAAAAATAATAATACAATCTACCAACAGTTATTAATTATCGTTGATTATACTGCAAAATACATCTCAGGGTTATAAAATAATATTAAATATTAATACGTTAGGAGCAAGAATGTTGGTTCAGGTAACCGAGTGTCTGGCACCGTAAGGCGACAGTTAAATTTGGTATACATTTAATATAAATAAATTCCAGATGGAAATGGAAAAAGCTGTGCATATTTCAACATGCCAGAGCTCACGGTTAGCCAATTTTTAGTGAGAGTAGTTATGATTTCGCAGATGTCGAATAACTGCTATTTACGGAACTCAAAAAATATTATCCGCATGACTACAAATGACAATAAATCTTAAATTATAAATTCCACAATTAATTATTCATGTGCTCATTACATTCATTTCTTAAACATATTTTTGATTTGCATATTCGCAAATCGAGACTCTCTATTTTTTGTACATTTTATGCATATCAGTCGTATCTCATCTGAAACTATACCGACAGTATCGCCACTCGCCAGGGAAGGTTAATGCCTTCTGGAAAGTAAATTAATTATAATAAATTTAATTGATACGGGCTCACGGGTGTCGCTAACTTAGATAATTTTAGAAAAAAATCACCTTTTGCACGTAATGCTTCAAGATTGAAATAAATCGTTTGTAACGCTAAGATATAGAGTATTTTCATAAGGTTCTTGAATGATTTGGGCTTTAAATTTACAAAAACAATTTATTCAACTTCATATTACGTGTGTACCCGCCAACAAACAATTCATCTCAATATTTAAAAGTATTACGTGCTAAAAGCAGTTTGTTTAGAATATTTAAATTAGCGCTGTTTGTGAGCGCGTATCACGTTTCATTTACCCTAAAGTTATTTAATTTTGTTGAAATTGTCTAATGAAGGAGGGAAGTAGTCCCCCAGTGCGATAAAACTAAGTATAATCCAAATATGCAAAAAAAGATGCGAAAGGAATGATTCAAATTTTCAAATTCAAATTTTAGATTTCGTAATACGTAACACAGAAATTTTTCATAATATTGATTCAATAAAGCTCCCCTGTGAGATCGCAGCTAGAGTATGCATTCCGTGTATGGTGTCCTATTTATACTTGAAACTTAAACCTTTTGGAGAAAGTACGAAGGAGGTTTCTTCGATATGTTTAATATATGTGGAGGCAACCTGTAAATGATATCTGCTACAAAACATTAATGTCTAATCGACGTTACGTTTTATCCGGAGAACGATTAATAATATTCTTATATTTAAAAAAATATATATGAATAACTTCATAGACTGCCTTCGGATGTTAAGCTCTATAAATATCTTTGCCCCTGTTAGATCTACTCGACTCCACCATGTTTTCCACTGTGACAAACACAGCACGAATTCTTATAACTCACCTCTAACGTGTCTTCACCGAACTGCCATAGGTATTGGCCTATACAGACCTTTTCAACATATCCCAAACCTCTCCGTCTGCATCAAAGCAAAAATATCTGACATATATTTCTGTAAAATTAAGTCTCTTCTCTTATTTCTGTAAAGTAAACTAACTAATGTACCTACTCCTATTCTACCCTATTATTGTATTGAAATTTGTTTGTAAATCTCCACGGGCGTTCAATATAAAAATAAATATATCCCTGCGAGGGAATGGTTCGATGCTAAATGATAAAATCTCTGAGATTCGCAAACCAGACTTTTGGTTAAATTTTAACCTTCCATTTTGCATATCAAAGGAAGTTGGACGTTACGACACGCTAGAATTTTGCTAAATCAATTTGCATGATCTAATATGAAATTTATTTTTATCTTCCCCTGAAATCAGTGCAAATAATTAAAAAATCACCGGATGTTCAGCATAGATCACATCCGTGATAATCAGGTGATCTCTCATTATGCTTGACAACACGATCGACTCAATAACTGACCTAATGAACGTCCTATACGCACGTGTTTATTAGTATTTGGTATGTATACAAAAATGATATGGTGTTAACATATATTTAAGCATTGTAGAGATATACCGAAATATTTCCGGAATAAGGAAAATTACAAAAATAATAATTTTCACTAAATATCACACAAATTGACATACGCGTCAAAGACAGATACTCTCAATTTGAGATGTATCCGAGTCAAATATTTCCTTTCAATACCATTCTCACCTTTTAAATAACAAAAAACCATCTTGCATGTAATTCAACACTCAGCACACACTAATACAAAGCCAATCATTGCAATCACGACGTTCACCAACACAACACAAGAAACCACAAAAAATAATAATACCCAAAATACACTCTACAAAACGTGGTCATTTTTTTTTAGAATATATAGCTTACACACAATACAATCGATCACCTAACCAGTCAATGTGAAAGGAAAGTAGGATGATTAAATTCTATTACCAAAATAATATTATATAATGAACCAGTGATGTATCTTTATAGTATTATGTATTTTAAATGTTAATTACGCATTGTAAATGTTAATTACGTATAGATAATGTTAGTTATGTATTGAAAATGTTATCTATACATTGTAAAATAAACGTGTCAAAAACTGTACAATTATTTTGCTTTTTTTAAAGCAAGACAAACATTCCCTGGTTACGAATAACCTTGCAATATTTGAAAATATCCTACTACCATAATAGTAAGCGGAAAATGTTCCTTGTATCGTGGTGGAGGACAGCCAGCCGAGGAATTGAACTCACGACGCCTGGGTGAGACCCAGACGCGATGCCAACTCAGTCACTGACCGGTCCATATGGACCGGTCAGTGACTGAGTCCATATGGACCAGTCAGTGACAAAGTTATTGTTTTATATTTAAGAAAAAAAAATATATAAAAAAAAACATAAATATAACATTAATTGAACTACGTATAAACTAACTTCACAAATATTACATACACCACCTTTTAAAATAACAACGTTCAGTGAGTGACAGCGCTTAGCTGGCGGGTCAATACTTACGCACGACTTGTGTGTTTCTTCCTAAGGTGTTAAGGTAGTCTTTCGTGTTAAAGTGTTAAGGTAGTCTTTCGGCTGTATTACAGGTAACTCCACAAACAATATGCCTGGCATTGGGTGTCCACCGCCACAACTCTGTATTCATAGAATATATTGTAAAAAAACAAAAACAATACCAGTATTTTGTCACTGAAAAAAGTGATAGAGGAGAACGAAAAAATAAAAACAGTCTTCTTCTTGAAAGTAATAAATGTATTAAGTTCAGAAAATAAAAATTCATTACATATATATAAATAGATACAAAAATGAAATCAGTACCAGTATCTAATAGCATCGAAGGAAACAAAATAAAAAAAAATAATATTGGTAATAAATTTCTCAAGTACATAAATCATGGAGACATCTTTTGAAGCAAACAATGTTATTTGAAAAAATGTCTATGGTAGTGTGCGCTTTAGCAAGATCATTTGTGTTCAGTCTTATTTTCAAAAATATCCGTACAGAATATGTTAGGGTTTCTTGTAGCTATGGGCCAGGTATATATATACCTTGATTTGGTTGACAAGATTACTATCTTATTACTTGATTATTCTCAATTTTATAAACCATTAAGAGATCATTTATATTTCTTCTTTTAACCAGACTCTCTGATTTGAAAAATGTAAGTCTTTGTTGGTAACCGTCTAGTAGATGATAAACGCCTGTCCTGTAAAAATAAATCTGCGTGAAATTTATTTGAACAGATTCAACTCTAGCTACATATGTAATATAATGCGGATGCCAGACTGTTGACCCGTACTCAAGAATACTACGGATTAGATAATTGAAAAACATTATAAAGCTGTTAGAGCTCTCGAACAGTTTAATTAATCTTACAATAAAACCCAACAATTTATTTGATATTTTTACAATGTATTCGACATGTTGATTGAACGTTAGTTTAGTGTCAAATACGATTCCGAAATCTTTTATCGATTCAACTTTTTCCATATTATGAACGCATATTCTCAAAATTTATGACCACATATTCTTATAAACTTGATACATGAATAGGTAAAGAGTTGTTTTGGTGTTCTTAGTGAAATTTATAACTTTGCACTTATCTATATTCAGTTCCATTTTGTTATCAATACACCAGGCAGACAAGGTGTTAAGGTCTTGTTTTAAGAGTTCACAAACTTCTATTGATTTAATCCCAATATATAATTTGAGGGCGTCAGCATATAGCGAAAAATTACAGCGGAGCTTGCATGTAAGATCGTTACTAAAAAAATATAAAAAGCAAGGGTCCAAGGTGCGATCCTTGTGGTACGCCCGACGTAACTAAAATTGGGGAAGACTTAAAACCATTTACATTAATTAATTGATTTCTATGTTATAAATGATTCTAATAAACGAAACAGATTTTCTTGCTTTAAACAGTTATTCCTGACCTTATTTGGAATAAAAATTGCGAATAAAATTTTTGTCTGTCGGAGACCAAAATATCATTTACAGTTTTTACTCCAAATAAGGTCAGAAATGACTGGTTTAAGTAAGTGAGGCACATCTCTTAACACCCTGTATATTATGTATAATACATACGTATGATGATTTTTTAAAATGGATAATGATAAATAAATACGTACTACTCATTTCAACAGCTCGTTTGTAAACATCTTCCAAATAATTGATGAAGTTGTCTCTAAAATCGTGAAAATTCGATTTCCTTAATTGCCCATATTTTATAATTTAAAAAAAATATATTAAAAGTACTTCTAATCCGTAGTAGATATTTACTATACTTGTTGATACAAAAATGATAATTAGGTGGGTATTTTGGCCTCAAATCCAAAATAAAGTTTTGTATGAAACAGGCCGCTCAGCCGTTCCTCTAAAGCGCTACCTATCACATTGTGATTTCTTATAAGAACATGTTTTAAATGTACTTGTAATAAATTTTTAATTTTATATAATTGTAAAAGTAAACTATAGTGTCAGAATTAAGGAACACAAATGTGAAATCCACCTTCTCATATATATAAAAAATAACTTTTTTTCCTATTCCTTGACCTGACACCCGGAATCTTGACGTTGTGCTACGGTCAAACCTCTTTCGAAGATTTCTCAGCCATGAAGATCGACTTCTGTTGGTACTTTTTTGTCGTGTATTCTACGAATTAGGCGCTGAAGTACGTACATACTTTTTATTTATCTTTATATGTACTAGGAACTTTCGGCGGTTTACACGTTTTTTATTGCGTCTACAGAATCTCGGTATATTTGGGGATTTATTAGCGTGCGGTGATATAACCAGAGTTGAATAATAAAATAATTTTACTAATTTCCCAATAATAACGTGTCATACAAAGAATAATTTGTTGTGTAAAATACATATATTTTTTTTATATAAATACCGCACAAGAGTCCCAACTGCTCACAACCGTCTGGAGCCAGTGAGACTATGACATCCCCAATTGGGGAATGTTGTGAGACTGAAGGTATTGTGGAGGGGAAGGAGAAGGGGAGGAGGAAGGTGGGAAAATATCTGGCTATTCAGATTTGGTCACCAAACGCGGCTAAAAGTCATTTCAAGCAACGTTTCATTTCTGAATGGTGGTCTTTCATCAGGGCGATACTGAGAGTATCTTCCACCCTGGAACGTGCGCAAATATACTATATATTATTTTTAAATGAATCAATTGTGGAACAGCACAAATTAATTAAATAAAATTTAGTTGCGCACGCATATAAAGGCATATATAAAGGCATATAAAGGAGTTGGATAAATAAGAAGACTACCGTCGGACACTTTTACGTATGTGTTGTAAGTTTCCAAAAATTCGGGTATATAAAATAATTTAAAAAATATATTTTAACCTTTTAAGAACATGTGAAGTATATTACCACTATCGTATACATGGTATTTTTGAATTTAAAAATGTTTGAAAAGTGCCTGGTTTACCACTTTAAGAGGGATAAAGCCGGACGGTTATGAAATGGGGATAATGGCTAAGGCTATTGGCGCACTAGGTAGCCAGTCTGTGGCGGCCAATATATCTTCGAATTTGTATGAAAATGTATTCAAGCGAACGCACTAGGCAACCAGATATTGTTGACTGCGGGAGCCAGTCGAAACATGGCGATTGGCAGCCATGGCTGCTTGCAGCCACGTCGGACGTATGGAAATACGTACTATTTGGTACTGAAAACTTGACAGCCAAATCGTACTTAAGAGATAGCTTTGTCCATATTTAAAAAAATATTTAATGTTGATACGGCCGTCCCCCAACCTTCCGAGGAATGTCTGACTTCACCCCTCCAATTAAGAAATGTCGACATTTATTATATTACTTAACGTATATTTACTTAACGAATAACGTATTTGTATAAAGTTCATCTTAAAGTGTTGCCAAACAAGCTGTCAAGCAAAAAATGATAACCATATTTGTCAGACTTGAGGACGAGTTTTGAAGAATGCGAGATCGACAGAGACTCAGTAGAACTATTATTATATAACTAATCTCAACCCGATCAACAAAAGCCATATTATACTCGGATACCTTGTATACTAAGCTGTTTGCGAGATGATGACACGGGACAGTGTATTGCGTTAATCCCTCCCAGAAAATACCCTTTATGCTAAAAAAGTCCCGTTGTTCGGCTTCACCCGCAAGTCCGGCTTCACCCCGTTCGATGGTACCCACTCGGGCACATAAATGAGTGGATTGGATAATCGAAAAAATGAGCGATTCGAGTAGTAACCTTTAAAAAAACCAACGAGACTCTTGTATAATTTATCTTACATCATCCTTCAAAACAAGAATAGTGGCAGACTCACCGAGAATTTGATATTAGAAGGAAACATGTTTTATTTTTGTCTTTATGAACAAGTGATTCCCCTTTATATACAATCCTTTGGCGATCAAATGGACCAAAAAACAAGCATCATGATAATACATACTATTAAATTTTTGAACATCGAAGAATATTTCTTAGATTCAATAGAGTTGATGTATTCCTTGTGTTCTTTGACTGAATGGAAACTTCATCGATTTGATGAACTATACGATTATACGTTACGACTGTAGTCCGTTTCATTCAAAATCATTACAAAAAAAAACTTCTAAACAGTGGTCAAATTTAATTTATATTTTGCAAAGGGGTGGGCTTAAGTTTTATTCATATATTTTTGTTGATGAAAAATCATTATGCAAATTCGCGATGACAGATATTTTAGGAGGCCCTGGGTGTAATAATTTCCCTCAAATCGTTTTTGGGGATCCTGTGTGGAGGATCTTTTAGACAATAGGAAGGAGTGAACCTGAATCATAAAGAGACCCATGTTATAGGAGGGAGGAAACACAGAGGCCGCCAAATCATTCCACCGCCGTGCTGTTGAACACAAGAGCGAGTCGTAGAAGCGACCCGTTCTCATGTGATGTTGTTGTTGACGTTGATGTATGTTTTAGTGTATTTAATTTTACAGCGTGCGACTCGATTTTGTGGGTTAATATGCGATGTGGAAAAATCAGACATAATTTATAACTAATTAAACACTGTTTTATTTGCAGTATCCAGTCAGGCGATGGGCAAATCATGAACCACTCGGATTTTGATTTTCCCGAAGGATTTATGTTCGGAGCAGCCACGGCGGCCTACCAGATAGAGGGCGCTTGGAACGTGTCAGGTACCTAACCAAAACTGTGAAAACATCATTATGTATTAAGGGTAAACGAAAGATGATACGTGCTCACAGATGGCGCTAATTTATATATTTTAGAAAAAAAAACATTTTTAGCGCGTACTAAATACTTTTAAATATTGAGATGAATTGTTTTTTGGCGGTTGTACGTGCGGAATATGAAATGAAATAAATTGTTATTGCAAGTTTAAAGCTGAAATCCTTCAAGAAATTCATAAAAAATACTATATACGCTATAATATATGGTATTTTTATAAGTTTTGAAAGACTTGAGCTTTAAACCCCTAATAACAATTTATTTCATTTCATATTCGGCATGTACACCCGCCAACAAACAATTCATCTCAATATTAAAAAGCGTTATGCGCTCGTGTTTTATTCTAAATATTTAGAGTGGAAGATACTTTCATTATCGCCCTGGTGAAAGACCACCATTCAGAATTGAAACCTTGTTTGAAATGGCTTTTAGCCGTGTTTGGTGACCAGATCTGAATAGCCAGGTATTTTTCACCTTCCCCTTCCCCTTCTACTTCCCTTCCCCAATACCTTCAGCCTCACAACATTCCCCAATTGGGGATACCATAGTCTCACTGGCTCCAGACGGTTGGGAGCAGTTGGGACTCTTGTGCGGTATTCATATATAAAAAAAAAAATTAGACTAGAGTCATCTGTGAGCGCGTATTAGGTTTAGATTACCTTTAATGTTAAATAATCATGTGAATAAAAATAACATTTATTTATTATAACTTATTAGAACGTATCAAAAAAAATTCTGCAATTTTAGGAAACACTAAAATATTGCAAAATCAAAAGCTCCTACTGAACTCAAATGTCTCAAAACAGACATTGTCTAGAGAGACGGGTTAAGTACTGTATAAAATTATATGCCAATAAACGCCCGGGTTGCCGGCAATGAAATGAAAATGAACAATTGAAAAATATCCAAATTATAAATATTTCAAATAAATTCTCTAAAAAACTTTAAACACAGAGTAAAATCATTGTCACATTTATCCATAACTTATTGTTTTATTATCTTATTTTTATGAAGACATTTTCCTGAAGATTAACAAGGGGGACTAAATGGCCGCTTCTCATTCTACGCGCATTTAAGATACAGTGAATTTATTAATTCATTAGACTAATATATTATGTAATTTTTTCTAGAGATTGGTATTCACTTTGTGGCATCATTATTAATAAATGAATTTAAAATTACTACGTAATCACCACTTAATATTAATGTATACATATCAACATGTTTTAAAATCGAAGCTTTCCTCATCAAGAATATACAGAATACTAAAAAACAGTAATGTCAACTATAGACAAATGATAAACATAGACAAAAATTAATTGAAAATGTTAATTCGAAATTATAATAAAACATTGAATAAC
The DNA here is from genome assembly GCA_022606495.2 of Halesus radiatus. Classification (NCBI taxonomy): domain Eukaryota; kingdom Metazoa; phylum Arthropoda; class Insecta; order Trichoptera; family Limnephilidae; genus Halesus; species Halesus radiatus. The sequence goes on from JAHDVE020009356.1 coordinate 22,755, forward strand.
AAATTTATATTAGAAATTACAAAATAAATAATTTTTATTATTAATATTAATATGAAAATAAATTTAAGAAGTAGCTATTTAAAAAAAAAGATGATTAATTACATATTAACACTTTTTCTAATTTCTATAATTTCAAATTTGTAATTGTAAACCGCTAGTATTTGAATTAAATTTTAGTAAAATTTTTAAACCTTTATTTATATCAAAAGAATGATTGATTTCCAATTATTGTTATTTAAACACCTTAGGTGTTCCTAAACTCTAATATAATTTTTTTTTTAAGTCTTTCCCATGTAAAAAAAGTTCCAATCGTTACAAATTAATTTATATACAGTCGATTTAATTAATATATTGTATTTATCCTTGTCGTTTAAAATATATATTTTTAATTTATTATTAGTATAAAAAGCTGGTTGGATAGTATTTGGGATATTTTTGATTAATAAATTTGTAATTTTAAAGTATTATTATTTAAAAACAATATTTTTCCCCACTATTTACTAACGTCAGTTATTTGTGTATAAATATAAGATTTAATAAACTTTTTAATATATTATCTATTAATTTATTACTAAAACCGCTGTTTATTGCAATATGTTTAATTGTATTCAATTCTAATCTACTAAGCATGGAATGAAAAGCTGATAATTTTTGAGCAAAAGGATGATTAGAAGTATTATGTGTAACGATGTCTGTATAAGTATCTTTACGATATATATTAAATTCAAATTTATTATTAACAATAGAAATATTTTAGTCTAAGTAATTAGTGCTAAAATTTTGTCTTATTTCTATGGTGAATTTAAGTTTTTTATGGAGTTTATTGAGGAAATTAAAGAAAATATTACATTGTCTTTCAGTAGCAGTCCATATACAAAAAAAAGTAATCTGCATATCTTTTCCAAAAATGAACATATTTTAATAATAAAGCAGAACTATTAAAAATCTTATTCTCTAAACTGTTTAAAAATACATCAGCTACTAAAGGGCTAATACTAGAGCCCATTGCTAAGCCATCCTTCTGTTTAAAAATAGTATTATCAAATTGAAAAAAAAAAAGGTTTTAAACCAACATTAAATAACACATCAATCCCGTGACAAGTTCTTAGGAATATTCGATGAATTTAGTAATTTATTAATAATAATTTTGCATTCATCTAGCGGAACACTAGGAAATAAATTTATTGCATCAAATGATACTAAAAGTGCATTATTAGAGATATCTAAATATTTTAAATGATCAACCAATTCATGAGAATTTTTAGTTGTATATTTAGGTTTAAAAACATTGCATTAATATGTATATATTAATACAGTGGTAATTACAAAGTAATTTTTAAATCATTTATTAATATAATATATGTCGTACTTTTTTAAAGTTAATACTCATTTTAGTAATTTATTAATTTTACCATACATATATATATACATATTTTGTTTAACTTAAAATACAACCCATGTACATTGGTTACATGTATTATAATAAGAACATAATAGGTATTCCAAAAAAAAATTACAATTTAGGTCACAATATGCAATTAAGAATTACGAATTATGACATTAAAAATTCCACTTTACGCATTTGGTCACTTTTTTCTTAAAATTTAAAACATTTTTTTTTTTTTTTTATATTGGCCGGTATTTCTTCAAAGATCTTCACGGCTCTACATAGTAATGAGTTTTGCGAATATTATTTCATTTGTCCTTCTTGTAGAGTGGTTGTCTGTATTGATGTTTATTAATTTTTCTTAAGAATTCAAAATTTTGTTGGCCGTTTAACATTTTGAAGAGAAAAACAATTACATTTATAAGTATATGCTTAAAAGCTGATATTTTTAGATCCCTTAGCATTTTTTTATCTTCAGAATATTTGTTTCTTTTTAAAATTATTCTCATGGCTTTGTTTTACAAAACTGTTAACCCTTTCTAACCCAATTTAATTTCTTTAGATAAGAAAAATATTTGACGTTAGATTGTGTGTAGTGAAATTATTTGCAAATTTTCGGTATATGTAATTTTTTTTTTTTACTTATAGTTTAGGAAATGTTCAACATCATTTTAAAACGACTGTGGCTCTGAGTGGTAAATAATTAATTAGTATGTAGACAAGTGAAACATTTTTGTTACCTTATAAACTTTTTTTATTTACATATTCATTGAGAACTTTTGGGACGATAAAAACATATATAATATGTACTTTATGTTTGGAATTTGCTTGTAATATGTAAGAATGTACATTATTCTTTCAAAACAAATAATAAACCAAATGAAATAACAATAAATACATTGTGTGTTTTACGGTAGTAGAGAAGTCGAATCACAGAATTCCAAAAAGAGCGAACATGGGTTTTCATTTATGATATAAAGTGTGTACGCAGCGCATCCAACCCAACGAAAAAAATAGTGTTGTCAGGGAAAGATCAATAAATCATTTAAAAAAAAACGCAAATGAATAGGGTTAGTACTTACTTTGTAGATAATTCTCAAAGTTTGTGTATTTTTAAAATTACTCTGGGTGAGAAAGGGTTAAATTTTATAAAATCCTCCTCTTTTGACAAGAACAAAATACTGTTACAGTAATTAATATCAGGAACAACGATGGCGTTGCAAATAGTTTTACAGGATTTCGCACTGATGTATCTTCTTATTCTTCCGAGTAGTCAGACTTTTTTGGTGATTTTCTTTATAACATAAATTGTATTTAGAGATAGAGTCAGACTGGAATCTAAAATAATACACAAATATTTCATTTCGGATACTTACTTCAAAATCTCTCCATCCGTCATTATCTGTTATTCTTTTATTTCCGATATTCATTTACTTAGATTTAACTATAATTTATTATTTCTAAGACAGAGAGCTACCGTTGGTTCATAATTTTATTGACACATAATTATGCGACATCTGCGAATAGTCTGATACGGCAAATTTAAGAATTTTTACTAGGTCATTTATGTATATTATGAAGAGGATTGGACCATGAACCGATCCTTGTGGCACTCCTAATTTAATAGGTAGCGGCTCCGACACTATTTCTCCCACTTTAGTAGATACCTGTTCATTAAATAATCTTTATACCAATTTAATGCTGTTCCCTTTCTTCCAATTTTCCGAATTTATCAATTATAATTTTCCTGTCAATAGTTTTAAATGCGCTTTTGAAATCAAGAAAAACAACAATTATTTAATTTTTTTTATCAGTATCTTCTTTCCAGTCTGCCAATACTAAGTTAAGAGCCATTTCGCAGGATTGATTATTTCGGAACCCACATTGTTCCTCACACAATATATTATTTTTCTATAAAACTTCTAGAAGTTATTGTTTTACTATGGATTCGAGACTTGTTCATATTTAGGAAGGGTGGCCTAAGTTCCTCACATTTATTTGTATTATTTCTTTCCAGTTCTTGATGATACATTTAATACATTTGTAAAATATTTTCTGGTTACTGGTAACGATTACTTTATCAATTTGATTGTCGTTCCATCTGGGCTGGATTTCGATTTCATTTGGTCTAGGATAATTTTTCTTCTGTAATCTCCTAAAATATCAGCTTAACGTTTCTTTCTTCTATGGTTTCATCAATATTAAGGCACATGTTAGGAATACTTTCATTAATGTCCTCCACACCTCTGATAAAGTATTTGTTGAATTCATTCGCTAAATTGGACTAATTCAAAATTAGGTTGATTCGTTAAACTTAACGAATCAACCTAATTTTGAATTAGCGATTTTGTTGTGGTCTAAATTTTTTTTGGATTTCGCTTGTTACTCTCAAATTTTGTCGTAGTCATTTTCCTTCATTTTAATTCAAATGAGTACTTGTTTCGATAGCATTTAAAGTTCTTCCAGTTTTCAAAGATCTTTGTAATTTTTGCAATTTTGTCTAACCCGGCTCTTTCATATTGCATTATCTGTAGATTAGTGTTGAACCATTTATCATTAGATTTTTTTGCTTATTGTTTCTCAGGTACTATCATATCAATTAAATACTTCCTATTATGTATTATAGTGTCAATCTTCATATTGCACCCCAATTCCAAAACTCCTTTCCAATTATAAATTTTCAATTGTATTTTAAATTTTTCCTCATCATATTTTTGCTAATTTTGATATGATCTATTTCTTTTTGATAGTGTTTTGGTATTTCAATTTACAAATAAAATGTGAATCACGGTATTTTTAGTAATTTTAGGTGAATATAAAACCTTGACGTGTAATTCAAAGATATTTGTTATTACGAGATCTATTAATGTACTCGTTATTTGATTTACTCTTGTAGGTTCTTCAACAAACTGTATCAGTAATGTTTGTCAACCTTTTTATATACGTGTCCTCATAATTATTCAAATTAATGTTAAAATCTCCAACTATAATGTGAGCTTTTTGATTTGACAATATTACAAAGCAATGCAATTATTTATTATGTAAACCAATAATAACGTCTAGCAGAAAAATACAGCATCTCTGTGAAGATGGTCAAATGAAATACTGGTTCAGTTTTCCACTAAATACTACACCAATCCTTCATGAAAAAATGTTTCCCGTGTATTCAAGCCAACCACAGATGTCACTAGTTTCACTTCACAAACTGTACTCTTTTGGTTTGATTCTCGGATAAATCGCTAATCGAATTTCTCCCAGTCACTTGAAATTCTCTTCGGGAATATTACATTTTAATTTATTTAGATTTGAACTTTTATCGATTTACCTTTAACAATAATTATATAGTGCATAAAAAACAAATATACATGGCAGTTTTACAAGGTCATGGAAAAAAATATTGTAAATCCTACGATTGTCAGCGATGTTACACTTTACTTTGTAAGAGAAGCTGATTTAATTGCATTATTGCGTAGCCGGTTTCATTATTTAAATCTAAAAATGTTATTTTGTAACACGTTCATATATGCAAGATGACGCAATACATGTGTTATTGTTATTGAAATGAATTATCGCCGTGATTATTTTCTAACCAAACGATTCGTGTTTATACTTCTTGAAAAAGTGAGTGGAAAACTGTTGTTTATTTAATGATTTTTTTTTTAAATCGGGTAGTTGGGTACATATATTACGTTCTTCATCATAATTTAAAAAAAAAATCTGTTTCGTAGTTTGTTTATGCGTGTGCTTTTTTTTAGCCTATTGATTTTTTGTTTTATTTTCATAATCACTGAATCGAAGGACAGAAAATAAATGAAATTACGTAAGTCCATTTTGGAAACTATGCTGGAGAAACAAAAAAACTGTCTAGAACGATTTTTTAAATTTTGAGATACGCTTCGGATAACTTTTGGTTTCCTTAAATAAGTATAATAATGTTGGACTGTTTTTCTAGTATTAAGAATTTCAAGATTAAATCTAAGATCTAACTAACTAACTAACTAACCATCACGCCGTTTCCCCGCAGGGGTAGGCAGAGAGGACGGACCGCCAAACAACTCGATCTTGGCATACACTTCTTGCTTCATTCACATTCATACAACGCCTCATACATTCTCTTCTGTTATTCCGACTTTTGACATGGCCCGACTCAAGTATTTCATTCACTTGATCGTGCCACGTCTTCCTTGGACGTCCCCGGCTTCTTCTTCCATTCACATTCGCGTCATATATTCTCCTTACACTCCTCTCTTCGTTCATTCGCTCTACATGCCCAAACCATCTAAGCGTCCCTTTCTTAATCTTGCTCACGCTTACATCAGCCTTGCATTCTTTACGAACCTCAACATTTTTCACACGATCATATATGGTTTTACCACACATTCGTCTCAGAGATCTCATTTCTAAATCTAAGATCAATATTATGAATTGCAAATTAATCGAAAATTCAGCTACGCCACCCTAACATTATTTTTTTTTCAAAAGATAATTTAAAAAAAAAATTTATGTTATTTTATGATTTTTTTTTATTCCTTAGTATTTCTGATACTTGAGTTTTTTTGTTAACTTATAATTATCATACGGATATTAGGTTTCCTTAGCAATCTGTATTAAAAAGCTAAAAGACGGCCTTCCTATCTTAATTAGCAAATGACTGTTAATTAATATTATTTAAAACGGTGTAAACCGTTATAAGTAGATTTCTTGTTGTGCATTGTAGGAAATATTTAATGTTAATGAATAATTATTTAAAACTAGGAAATAAGGCCTTTATGATTAATCACATAAAACTATTTTATATAGTCACTAATCAAGTGATTAGACCAAATTTTCCCAAATTTATCAACTAGAAATCAAAAATTTGGAAAACTGTTATCATTAAAGTAATAAGACATCGATCGGTATCAAACACCGATTAAATCTTATAGCTGGCTTAACGAGATCAAGATCTGTTCTAGGAACGTGGACAATGTCTAAATAATGCTTGCATCGTGTGTTCGCAAAATTACTTAAGCATTAACAACGAATATATCTATTTTTGTAAAATATTTAACAAGAGATTAAATCCTAAAAAATATCTCTCTAGCTGTCTGTACTTCTTACACGTCCGAAACTAACAGTTCTCTTCATGTCGTTAACCAAGGACCCCATCCGATGATACCTACTTAATATTGTAAATCCATCGGTCACCTTTTAGCTGTGCCAAGATTGCCAATACATAGTTCCACGTGAGATTGGAGTCTGTGAAGAAAATGTCGGCAACCGTTGAAAAATTTTTCTTTTTTTTTCAGGAAAAGGTGAAAGTGTGTGGGACAGATGGACCCACGAGCACCCTGAGGTAATCAGGGACAGAACCAACGGAGACATTGCCGCTGCTTCCTATTACAACTACCGTCAGGACGTTCAGATGCTCAAGGCTTTGGGAGTCGACTTCTACCGCTTCTCCATCTCCTGGCCGCGCATCCTGCCTACAGGATTCGCCAACCATATCAACAAGGATGGCATTGCTTACTACAACAACCTCATCAACGAACTCATAAAATACAACGTCACACCAATGGCTACGCTTTACCACTGGGACTTACCGCAGAGGCTTCAAGACTTGGGCGGCTGGTCCAATCCCCATATCGTTGAATATTTCGCTGATTACGCCAGGATTGTCTACAAACAGTTTGGCGATAGAGTGCCCATTTGGACCACATTCAATGAGCCCATGCAGACCTGTCTGGAAGGATACGGACTTCCCAATAGGGCTCCAGCTCTCGACCATCATGGAGTGGGAGAGTACCTGTGTACGCATTACCTGCTGAAGTCTCACGCAAGGGCTTACCATATTTACGACGAGGAGTTCAGACCAAAATACAAAGGTAAGCACAATTTATAACAACAAACGTTTGCTATATAAGGGTCCATTCTTATCAAATTATAATGAGGACACCTCGTTGAGCATGATTTATATTGTCTGATGAGTCATGGTATTAAAAATATCCATTGCGTGCTGTTTATACTCATTGTCTCATACACATTGTGATCAATATTAATAATAACATATTTGCCGACGAGACATAAAGTGACAGATTCGGAATTGGAACGTGCCTTCGCTCTTCATCAAATAATGTTAAACGAGAAATCTATAAATTCAATTTAATTGAAGTCATCTTTTTCTTATCGACCATGAAAACACAAAAGTAGAACAGCGGATTGATTGAAATGTCCCGTTCTCTGGAGATCAATTAATAGATTAAAGATGTTTCCAGAATACTGAGACTGAGAGATATTTATGTTGCAGGACAAATCGGGATAACTCTGGATTCCAACTGGGCTGAACCGAACACGGACAGTACGGCCGATAGAGAAGCAGCAGAACTTTACTTACAATCACACGTTAGTAAGACCTTATCAGTGATAATGCCAATTGCTTCAATAAACCGACAAATTTCCCATTTGGAGCTTGTGGAGGGAGGGTGACCAAATTGCGCAATGGACTAATAATTAATTAAGCAATTTATAAATTACTCCTTGGTAACAACCTTTCAAGTATTATTGCGGAGAATTCCAATTAAACGTCGTAATGAACCATCGATAAGCAATTTTGCAAATGTGTTCTTTTAAAAAAATTCATTTGAAAAATGTTAATAAGTGTCAAATGGAGTTGGAAGCAAGGAATGCTTAATATATTCTCAGCCAGTTGTAAAAGATTTGAAAGAACACAATAATTGGAGATTCCAGTGTCTATTTCTAGTCTGGATTGCGTCGCGTTGGGCTTAATTTTCGTATGAGACAGGCAATTTCTACGCCATCTTGAACAATTTGTGTAATGGAAAATTGTTTCAAGATTTATTCTCTTATTACATATATTTTTCCTCTTCTATACAATAATAACGACAAGATTCTATTTTCGTTATAAAATACAAAAACATTCAGATAGGTACAAGGCTTAACAATATTCGATTTTCATTCGTCCCGTTTTCTATGGTACAAGATTCTTAAGAACAGCATAGTAAGGGCTTCAACAAACAAAGCTTTCAGCAATTAATTGCTAAAATTTGAGTATCCATTCAACATAATAATTGATCATTAAAATAACATTATATAGTTGGCAGTGTTAATAATATTGAATGCCAAATGTGTTTACCTAAATGTCGTAACATACATAATATTATTGTATTTATGAGTTTAACCAATTAGTCTTAGACATCCGCACAGCATCTCAATTAGACCCGCACGGCATTCCCAAATATGATAGGGCCTCTTGAACGGAGAAAATATAAGAAAGATTAATATTTATCCTATCCAAAAAAAAAACATTTTGAGGGGTCAAACGATTAAAGAACCTCACGCTTAAGATTGTCGTCAATCAGATTAAAAATACGTGCTAAAGGCAATGATAACCAATGGAAAATTGCTATTAATTGTCCTTAATTTATCTGAAAGTCTAGTTACCACAATGTATCGTACATACATCTTACTCGATTATTAACTTAATAAACATGATCTGGAGCAAGATTAACATTTGAGTGATGGCAGAAATATATTTTTGACACAATCGTATTTGTATTGCCAATACATTCCTCAATATAAAGCCAAAGATGATTAATTACTATTTGCACAACTTTTTTTGTTTAATCATACCCATTATCATAATTTTCGTACATTAGCATATTCTTTTACATTTTATGTGTAGGTACCTATTTATTATTAATTTATTAGTCCGGGTTTTAGGTAGCAATATTTTAAATTCTCATGTTCTACTGAAATCTTGATTTGCTGCAACTCACAAGTCTGTGTCGTAAAATAATTTTAGAATCTTCATAATTATTGTTAATAGGTAGATCTATATATTTAGTGGGATGAAGGAAGCTGACATGTCTGCATTACTCAGCTGCTTAAACCAAAAATAAAATAAACACTTGCGAAATAATTCTCGTGGCCGAAAACAAGTTTCGTAGCTTGCCAAATTTGCATTCATGCAGTGGTATAAATGAAATGACTTCTAAAGTAAAAAAAATGTTTGTCTCTTCACTGTATGAGTCTAAGTAATAATAATGTCTTATTGTATACAGGCCGGTTGGTACGCCCACCCCATCTTCAACGGAGACTATTCGCCTTTGCTCATCAAGAAAGTCGAGGAGATGAGCAAGAAGCAAGGTTATCCCCGCTCCCGTCTTCCTAAGTTCACCGAGGAAGAGATCGCCTACATCAAAGGATCGTCGGATTACTTCGGCCTGAACCATTATACCTCCTACCTGCTGCAGTGGGCTGACGGACCGGTGGGCTCCGTCCCCTCGCACGAGAATGATCTCGGAATCACCCGACATCAGGATCCCACGTGGCCTTCTGGAGCATCATCTAATTGGCTCAGGGTAAGAATCTATGTTTCTAAATCAATAGACATTAGATATTATAAAACATGGCGTCCGTGTCGTATCTAAGATAATATTATACAACTAGCGTCATCATTTGCAGGTTACCACCTGCTTATATACACAATTACAATATATACCTGTATTATCTTAATAGAATCAGCGACGATTACACGGCTACACAATTTTATATTTAGCCTCTTAGGAAGTAATTGATGAAAGAATGAAGGGATAAGAAGGTTTTCAGAAGTTCCTGACGCATGCAATGAAGTCCACGAGTTCAGAAAACAAATATAATGAAATAATATGACCGTATCTCTGAGATTTCCATATCGGTCAGGAAGCTTTAGGACTTGGAAGAAATCTTTACAAAAGAGCTCTGAACTTTCCTCCAGAGCGTCAAATGACAAATATTTTAAATTCCGCGAAGTTTTAAAAATACAATTAAAAGATTAGGCGAAAATTCCTTTAAGGCTTAGGTAATGGAATCACGTAAACTTTTAAGTAGATCGTCGAGTTTTTGAAGAGTTTCATAAACAGACAGTTATTTAAGGGTCAATAAGATTTTTTTCTATCAGGCGAAGCGCGATAATGGAATAAAGTTTTTTTTATTTCCCGCGAGTTATAATCCTTTCTGAAATCTTAATGATACCATTTACAGTTATAGGGCAAAGATTTTACAATCTATGCGATCCAATAGCAGTTTATACAGTTCCGAATAAACTAATATCCTATTTTAATCATTGAAGAAGATAATATTAACACATCCCAAATGAACCACGCAACCGACAAAACAACAGAAATTAAAAAGATTTCAGTCGCATCTGGGGCTCGAACTCAGGACCTTTACCTATCCGGGGTAACCGCTTAACCAACTTAGCTAATGAAACTTTGCAATCATCATAAGGATAGCAGCCAATAATATGGGATTTATAAAAATGGAGGATAATATTAACAAATCTTGAACTTGAAGTATGATATCGGTGTAAATGGCTTAATTTGAACTGGTCTCATTAGCTAAGTTGGTTAAGCGGTTACCCCGGATAGGTAAAGGTCCTGGATTCGAGTCCCAGATGCGACTGAAATCTTTTTAATTTCTGTTGTTTTTCGGTTTCGTGGTTCATTTGGGATGTGTTAATATTATCTTCTTCAATGATTAAAATATTACAATGAGGTTTACAAACTTCAATAAGTTATGAAAGATAAATTGAATAATATCCTATTTTCTAGTCGGTAACTGAACATCAAACATTTGAACGGATATGTATATAGTGCATGCAGCTCTTACGTTTCGAAATGGCAACACCTGCAGTTATGTACAATACCATAATAAAACAATTAATTATTGTCAGCTAAGGTAATAGAAACGATTTTGTTCAACACGATCGTGTTATACATAATATTTGCATATCTCATGTGCCGCGTCTCGTTGGGTGTGAAACCGTTAATACAACACATTATTTTTACTTATGGATGTATAAATCTTATTCATAGCTTCATGCAGCTACGAAAACGTAGTAAATAATATGATAATTTTATCTCTCATAACGGGGTTTTCGTAGTGTTAAGACTGTTCGCACATGTCATTAGTAAACAAGACGTAAATTTTCGCAGTTTTGTTTATGATGTTTTAACATTCTGTTGCTGATTTTCCGAACAATATCTTTTAAATAACCCACCTCTTGCGATTTCATAACTTGCTTATTGTCTGCTTGTTAAATAACTGTTTTAACATTTTAGTCCAGCAATGATTCAGATACCTGGGAGGTGGGGTGACTATATTTTCCTCTGAGTCCTATTATAATAGTACATCTGAGTAAATTGAAAACGAATCGAAATCGATGTAATAATACTCGTACACACATATGATTATGTCGAGGGTGGTGAGATTATATTTAAAGGAAGGATGTCTTTGTCTTGTGGAGGATCCTAAAGAGGCATGAGTATACGACTACAGCGTAACGACGAAACTTTGGTTTAGATCCGTCAAACGGTTTAATGTTTATACAGAACGGCCGTAATACACCATGGGATAAAGTGGCCGTAGGGAGGGGAGGGGGAGGGTGCGTATTACCTATGTTATGCTGTACAAAGATAACCCTAGTAAGCCCTTTACTGAGCTGTTAGTACATTTAATTTCGCCAGGCATCGCGTGCATATTGTAATATACAAACAGACACGGATTATGTAAACATATTACAAAAGACAATTAAGAAGATTACGATCATGCGATGATACTCGTATATAGAGGAAAAAATCAAGATTCTTAATTAATTATTTTCTGAAAGAATCGTGAAATCAAAATCTTTATAATCCATAACATAGAATATAACAAATCTCAAATGAAATACGAAACAGAAATGACACAGAAAACAAAAGGGTAACGGCCGTATCTGGGACACTAACCCAAGATCTCTAGGTCTATCCGGGACCAGCGCTCTTATCCAACTGAGCTAACGCCACCTTATTGCTTCCCATCATTTTTATCGTTGTATTATCATACTTCGATTTTAAGAACTGCTTATTATTTAGAATGATATCAATAAAAATGACGTCCAGATGCGGCCGTAACCTTTTTCATTTTCTGTGTCTTTTCTGCTGCAAAATCATTTGAAATTTGTTAATATTATCTTCAATGATCAAAAAAATACTGCAATGAGATTTATAAGCTTCAATAAGTTATTCCAATAAAAAAATAATTAAAATCTTTACTTAGGTATTTTTCCGGGTCAGCGGATTGTTAGGTCACTTAAATAATCAAACAATTACCCACCTTGGATGTGATTATATCACTTGCAGTGTTCGAGTGTTCACCAACCACGAAGGTTCTATTATCTGGCAGACCTAATTCGTGATGCTGCGCTTGAATAACAGTCCATCGTCACTTCAGGCATTTCTCGCCTTACAGGGCCGCATTTAGCCCAGAGGGCCGATTCAAGCGCTCCAAATTTTGTTCCCACATACTTAAAAGGGCTTTTTAGTTTGTAATGAAATGCATTTTCTACTGCTCTTTACACAAAATCGTTTATTAATTCACAAAAACTCCTTACATTATGGCACTAAACTCTACAACAAGATCCCACTATCCTTCAAAAATCACAACAACATTAATACATTTAAATCGCAAATAGAACGCTAGATACGTTACACAGGGAGATCAGAAATAGAAAAAGATATTAACAACTAATACAGACTGACACATGAACCTTCGAACTCCACTTAACATCTTATACTACAATTCATTTAACAAGTTTATCAAATTCAATTAACTTTACATAATATTACGTAAATGAAATCCTCAGCACGGGAAATCCCAGCGAGGATATCATTATTATTTACTTATTTAAAAAAAAAGATAATAAAACATTTATTTTTATTAAAAAAACCAAAAAATGTTTACATTTTATACACCATTGATATAAATGCGAGAAATTTAAACGTTATTGGTCAATATTGTTTCGCAAATATGTTTTTGTGTTCAATCTGGAAAAATATCTATCTTCTTGGCAATGATTAGTGACATAGGCCATATTTTTTTGCAACAATTTTTCGAGGTCGAAATATAGGAGATTCGATACTTAATAACTTCCCACATTCAACTCATTTTTGGTAATTTTAGTAATTACCGTGTTTTTCTTACCACGTTGTAACCTGTAGCTCTTTTAGCTTTATGAAAAATTCGGGTCTGTCTACTTACCTCATGCTATTGTATGTGAATTTGTACGCTATTTATGGAGTTAAAAACTGTTCTTCTGTTCAATAAATTTTAACATAGTTACTATATCCATTAATTCCACAACACATGTTATTGTTTTCTCGCACTTTTCTGGGGTGGATTTGAGCCACGTTTGTTTCTAAAGTACAGAGCATCAACATAACATTATGATGTACATGTGTTGAAAATCGTACTGTTTTTTATAGAACTAAATAGTAATAACAAGAAATTTTATTTTCTAGGTAGCGCCATGGGGTTTCCGCAAGCTTCTGAACTGGATCAAGGACCGCTTCGACAACCCCAAGGTCATGGTGACCGAGAACGGCTTCTCCGACTTCGGAGACCTGGAAGATCTGAGGAGGACGTCCTACCACCAGCACTACATCCACGCCATGCTTCAGGCTATAAACCTGGACGGCTGCAACGTCATGGCCTACTCGCCCTGGAGTCTCATGGACAACTTCGAATGGGAAAGAGGATACTCGTGAGTACAACTATATTTGAATAGAAAACGAAGTACTTTTTTGATTACGAAATTATTTACAAAAAGTTTAGAAATTGTCAAGTAAATCACTTACGAAAAGTTTAGTAATTGGCAACAAAATTACTTTTAAAAGGTTTAGTATTTGGCAACCAAATTCTTACGAAAAGTATAGTAATTGGCAACCAAATTACCTACGAAAAGTTTAGTGATTGGCAACAAAATTACTTTAAAAAGGTTTAGTATTTGGCAACCAAATTACTTACGAAAAGTTTAGTAATTGGCAACCAAATCACTTATGAAAAGTTTAGTAATTGGCAACCAAATTACCTACGAAAAGTTTGGTAATTGGCAACAAAATTACTTTTAAAAAGTTTAGTATTTGGCAAACCAAATTACTTAGGAAAAGTTTAGTAATGGGCAACCAAATCAATTATGAAAAGTTTAGTAATTGGCAACCAAATTACCAACGAAAAATTTAGTAATTGGCAACAAAATTACTTTTAAAAGGTTTAATATTTGGCAATCAAATTACTTACGAAGGGTTTAGTAATTGACCACAAAATTACTTACGGTAAGTTAAGTATTTGGCAAGCATACTACTATTTAAAAGATTAGTAACTGGCAATAACAAAAAATATTTCCGTATTACTAAAATAAGCGAGAACCAGAACGTGACTATTTAAGAAGACTAGTTTATTTATTAAAGATCACCGGAATCTTGATTAGAATCAAAACAAGATCATTGGGATTGTATTAATAAGTTAGCTAAGCTTTCTGTTATTCGTAGTTAAACAAAAACCTATACACTTAATAAGATAATAATTAAAAATAGGACATTAATAAATTATCTACGAGTGCAATATCCAGCAGATAAGAATGTAGATAGTACAACTGGGCGATTTTATCGATTTTTATTTGTTTTTGATTAATGTGCATTTTTGTACCTTTGGTTGCATTTATTTGCACAAACGAGAAAACGCAATTGGGTATTTGCAAAACAAAAATCGGGTACTTGGACTTTTTGTGTGTATGTATTGTGTAGGTTCGTATTCTTTGAGACAATGAGGTAAAATGTCATATTTGTATTATGACTCCGTATCAATGAAAAGAAATTATGTATAATATTTAATCAGTGAAGATAAAATTAACAAATCTCAAATTAATATAAAACATAGACGTTACAATATTTTTTTCAACAACAAAAAAAGTAATCATGCAAAGCTGCCATAAGCAGCTTGTCTGCTTCTAGTACATATAAAGAACATCTGAATATTATCTAAAAACTCGTAGAACTACACAAGTTTCGATGCCAATGAGGTGCAGCTACTTCCTTTGCCATGCTATGATACAGAATTTGTATTTGCAGGTATTTGTTTTTTTTTTTCGTTTTCTGTAGCTTTTCTGTTTATTATTTCAATTAAGATTTGTTCATATTATGTTTAATCTTTAATTATTGCATCAATAAGTTAATCAATAAAAAAACAATATTAATCCAAGACTTATAGAGAAAGTTAATAGATGTCTAATTATTAATCAATTATTTCACGAGGCTGAACTGTTTGATATAAGAAAAATGTATTGTCTTGCCTAAAATATATATTTTCAAGAAAAAAACTATTCCCAAAAACGGAAATCGCTTTAGCAACAGAATAAATAACGTACTTGAAGTATATTTGTGTAAAACTAGCTTGCGCAGAGACGTACTTTTATATTGCTCCTAAAATTTATAATTTACTATCTACAGAATGTAAGTGTCCAAACATATCGTGGTTAAACACATACAAAAATGTTATAAAAAACTGAATTAAAACCAAAAATATCAGCCCTTTTCTTATTTAACTTACCTTCAATATCCATGTATTCAGTGGCGGTTCGTGACCATTGAGTGAGCTAGAGGGCTAAGATTGAATATAATATCCATAAAAAAAAAAATTTAAAAAAAAAAATCATTTTCGGCTTCAACAACATCAATAACGTCGTATTTTTCAATATTAGCACCCTAGCTCACTCAATAGTCACGAGCCGCCACTGCATGTATTAATACAAATATACTGCCACTAACTGATACCAGGTATACCCACGCACTGGCCTTGTCTATGAAGGATTTTTTGCATTATATACATTACACGTAGGTTTATGTACATGTGTTCAGAAGTATTTATAATTTAATATTAAAATAATAAATAACAATGTCTCATATAAACAAAAATCCGATAGGTATATCCGTGACAAGATTACAAAAAAAAATCGTGTGGAATCTTGCAATCGTACAGAAAGATAGCAGCCAAAAAATATGGGAAGCAATTGAAGATGATACTGATGCTTCATAAATTGATATATGATATGAATAAAAATGACGGAAATCAATAAGGTGGCATTAGCTTAGTTGGTAGAACGCTGGTCCTCGATATACAGAAAGGTCCTGGGTTCGTGTCCTAGATGCGACCGTTACCGTTTCGTTTTTTTGTGTCTTTTCTGTTTCGTGTTTTCATTTAAGATTTGTTAAGATTGTCTATAATGATTAAATATTACAATGAGGTTAAAAGCGTCAGTAAGTTATTCCAATTACAATTGAATATACATTATGATGTTTACCAGCTTACAATGTTAACAGAGTTAATTATTCATCAGTTAAAAACAACATTGTGGTAGGTACTCGTACGTCAATGGAAAAGATAACATTAACAACTCTGCTTATTTATTTATGGGTGATCTTTGACGTCTTAAGTATTATTAAGTGATCGAGCTAATCATTAGCTCAATAAATACTAGTGATGGGCCGAGTACTCGTTTAATACTCGGCGTATTCGGCGTTTTTTTATTACTCGTACTCGGCCGCATAACTTGGTTCAAATGACGAGTACACTCGGTTTAACTAAAGTAATATAATATTTTGGGAAAAATAATGAAAACAGGAGGATTAAAAAGTTGCGTTTAATAAAATTGAATTTAAAAAATTCATATTTAAAATTTAGCAACTCAAGTTGTGATGTAAGAATATAACTCTCCGCGCGTTCTTGTAACAGCCTGTTCCCCTTTTCTGCTTCTGAAAATAAACGTTCGCTGTACACAGTGTTTGCAGGTGCACATTAAAACACTATTGCTAAATTTGATTTCTCTGGATATATTGTTTTATGTCTTGCCCACCACTCGAAAGGACTCAATAATCCTTCGTTTACATATCGATCCAATTCTAGAGCGATGGGGCTTTTAGGAACGTCGCGCTCCGGTGGCTGGGTAGAAGCAAGTTCTTCGAAGCAATTCCAAAATGATGCATGAGCATCTTGTGATTGTCTTAATTGGTTAAGATTCGAATTAGATTCGTTTTCTTCACTGCTGCTGGCACTCTCTGTAACGTCGCTTCTTTCAATGTATTCTAAAAATATAATCTTCCTGATCAATTCGCATTTCTCTGGATTAAAAAATCTCATTCTGAATCTGGGGTCTAGTAAAGTAGCCAAACAGTAATATTTATCACCCTTTAAGCCTTGAAAGCGATCCTGAAATTCATTCTTAAGCCTTTGTTACATATCCGCTATATTTGGGCAAATTTCACGGACTTTTTTTTATAAATATTTTAAAAGACGTGTGGGGTATTACTTCTGAAATTGATGATAATATTGTGCTGGTAATTTTGGTGATTTCTTCGAACGGTTTGAGTAATGGTAAACACTCTCTTAAAATTTCCCATTGACGTTCTGTCAACTGTTGAAGATTAGCTGTACTTGGATTGTCTGATATATAGAGTGAAATTGCTCTACCAATCTTTCAATCATATAATATGTGCCGTTCCATCTCGTGGTAACGTCCTGCACGAGTTTGTGTTCAGGCAGTTTAAGTTCTTTTTGTATTATGTCCAGCTTTCCTTTCGCCAATGCAGAATGATTAAAGTGACTCACAATACCTCTAACTAAGGCAATATTTTACATTTTGAACTTTCAGAGAAGCTTTTATGGCCAATTGCAGTGTATGTATGTAGCAACCTTTGCCGACATATGGACTATCATTAATAGCTTTGACTACATTGGGTCCATTATCTCTCAAAATAACATGAATAACAGTATCAATTTCCCAGCTCACAGATAAGTCTGACAGCACTGATCAAATATTATCAGCTGTGTGGTGTCCTCTAAAATGCTGCACTTGCAGCACTCCGTGCTGTAGGATAAACTCATCGTTGAGCCAGTAAGCAGTGTAGCTTAGAAAACCAAGCAAGTTGTTCATGCAGGTCCAAATATCAGTGGTTATTGACACAGCTTTAACGTTTGCAAGTTCCGCTGTAATTATGCTTTTCATGTTGTAAACTACTGGTATGGCAACTTCGCTGCTATACTTTCTTCCGGTTATTTGATATTTCGGCTTTAAGACGTTCATTAATCTTCGAAACCCATTATCTTCCACTATGGAAATCGGTTGGTTGTCAATAGCAATCATTTCGGCGGCAGCTTTGTGGATTTCTTTAGCCCGCGGATCATGTATGTCCCACTTTGTCACAAATGACTCCTGAAGGCTTTGTTGCACCTTTGTTGCATTCGATCCCGACAACGAAGTTGAAGCAGATTTGGGATTGAGGTTCATTTTGTAAATCTTTTGAGTCTTCTTTGTGTTTAATTTTAATATGGTTTAACATCGCCGTCGTAGAATCATTACGTCCAACACCACTTCGTGAAATCAAAGAAATGCCCAAGGAACATTTCACTTTGTTTTTTATCTTCTTCAATCTCGTCGTAAAATTACCAAATTCGCGATCTTTTGCGTGAACTCATCTTTGATAGATTGAACCGAGTTATTCGGCCGAGTAAAACTCGTACTCGGTAACTCGGTAAAACTCGTACTCGGCGCATCTCCAATAAATACCCAATACAAAATGTTATTGTAAACAGAAGACATTGGAAGTTTAAAGTACACTCCTACCTTCCAAGCGAAAACATATTTTAATATGAAATACGTTGCTAAAATCATACATTCGTATATAATTTATTAATTTTAAAAAAATCAATAACTATGCAAGGAGTACACCACTATTCATTATAAGTTAATACTGAAAAATCAGTTTCAGAAATTTCCCTTTTTTCCATCGTTTCACAATAGTCCCCAATATTGGTTGTGTCATCAGGGCTGGATTAACTATTAAGCAAAATAAGCATGTGCATCTGGCATAAAGGAACCTTTCCCTTGCGACACGGGGAACCACAGAAATTTTCCATTGTCGGATTTACCGCTGACCATATAATAATAATTGGATGATTTGTATAGAGCCGTTTTTGTGAAAACTCACCCGAAGTGTGTTGCTGAACTGTCTTAAGTCTTTTTGTAGAATTTTTTTTAATTTTTTATATGAATACCGCACAAGAGTCCCAAACTGCTCCCAACCGTCTGGAGCCAGTGAGACTATGGCATTCCCAATTGGGGAATGTTGTGAGGCAGAAGGTATTGGGGAGGGGAAGGAGAAGGGGGAGAGGAAGGTGGAGATGAGGGGAAAAACCTGGCTATTCAGATCTGGTCACCAAACACGAATGAATGAAATATGAATTAAATTTAGACACAAGCTTTCGTCTATTCTGAACTTACCGTTATCGCTAATAATAGTCGGTGGACTGTCTAAAACTTGGTTGAATCGCGCTGGAAATCCAGGAATTGGATTGTTATGTTCACTGTTTGGTATAGTTTCGAAAAAGTGCTCCTACAGTAAATGAAAAAAAAACACGCACGTAAAATAATAAAGGCTTTGCAACTAGATAAGTAGTACAAACGTAAAATTACGTGAAACTTAGAAAAGATGTTTTTTGTCTTTAGCTGATGTGTACCCTGTCTTGCTCGTGATTTTTCACTTGTTATTGGGGTGCCATAATTGACTTGACAGCAAAAGTAAATATCTCCAAATAGAGAAACATTCATTCGAATATTTTATTTCATTCCAAACGTTTATTTTTCAAAATATATATTAATCATAAAGTTCTTAAGCTACTACTACTACACCTACTCGTGTTTTCAATTTGAAAAATATTCTACCCAAAAAAAACTTCTTTTGAATATGCAATCTGTGGCTAACCAGAATGTTATATCTATGGGCCAACCTAAATAAAACGTGATGGGTTCAAAGTTTTTCATACTAATTTTAAAACGTTATAGCAACAGTTTTAAATATTGAATTTCATTCAAACTGAACTTTCTAAACCTTTCCGGCACTAATAAAAACAAACTGTGCTATTTTCAGCGAAATCGGTCAAGTAATTTTTGAGAAAATCGAAGACAAACAAACAATCAAACTTACATTGATTTTTATATATATATATATATATATATAGATAATTATTTTAGGTGCACCAAAACTTTGTGCTTCTAAAGGTATTAATCCGTCCCTGCGTCCCATAATTGCAGTTTCATGTTTGATTATCACACAATAATATCAATAGAGTCTCGATAAAATAATATTACAGTAAGTAGCAATACTTGGATCTATGAATTAAAGCAGCTCTTATGATCGTTAGTTAAGTACCCATACATTGTCCTGATTTATCAAGATAACTGATTAAATACTACTTTAATAGTAACTGAGTGGACAGGTGATGTCTTATGTTCATTATCGTCAAGTGTATTGAAGATTTCATTGTTTTGAATTTTATGATCATACATCTGTCAAGTATTTATCAGCACATCTGCGATGTAAACGGTAATAAGTTTTTCAATTTAGAAATACGCGAATCAGATTCATTCACTAAAATAACAGCAACTTACAGAGATACTAGATGTAGTAAATAAAATTTGGGATTTTCATATTATTCCCATTAAGGCGATGCAATGGCAAGTAATGCAAAATCGTGTTTTCGGTTTGAGAATTTGATGGCCTAGAAATATCATAGATGATTTAATTAAGTACTGCAAGTAGAACACACCTTGGCCTTTCGTTTAACCGGGCATTTTTTTGGTGTGTCTTTTTATAAGCCCAGAAAAAAATAAAGTATCAGACATTAAAAAATGTTTAAAGCGAAAACTCTCCTGCTTACGAACCCCTTTTCCGATATCGTCGTATTGCTCATTGCGGTAAATTAAGTTTTTTAGAATATGACCGTTAAACATTTTAATAATTAAACTCGAGCTTACAGAATAGAATGAAACACGCATTTTGGTGATGGTTTTTTTGTGTAAACCGAAACATGCGGCCGATGTAAAGCAGGACTTTCAACCTTGTCGCCACCTGCATAAGGAGCGCGTGATTTTGTTGGAATTAAATTTAATTAGACGGTGGATCGCCTTAATGTGGAAAAGTAAAACAAAACATAGTATTTTATTATTAACTGGTTGTTCCCTCAGTAGTAATTGATTGTTAATTAGTAATTACCTCATTAGTATTTAATTGTTAACTAGATGTTCTGTAAGTAGTAATTCTAACACCGGGAATATAATTGAGTGAACCACCTGATGCCCACCACCTCTGTTCTACTGCTCACTTGTGTTATATTGTCTATCCGGCTTATCGTGAGGCGTTACTTCCTCTGTACTTGGATTAATTAAACAGCAGATATGCCTACAAATATAGAAGACAGAAGAACACAAGAAATGCGATGTGGGCTTGTTTTGTGATCTAAAAGTCTGGCATACCATTGGGGATGCCATAGTCCCGCTAGCTCCAGACCATTGGGAGCAGTTGGGAATATTGTGCGGTATTTATATTAACTACAATAAAAACCTCCTCCGATTTGACGTAACCGTGAAAAATTAGCGGCCTCCATGGTCGAGGGGTAAGGCTCTCGACTACGAATCCGAAGGTCGCGGTTTCAAATCCCGGCGTGCGCAAGTAAATTTTATTTTATTAATTTGGGCTGTTTCACAATTAATTAATTTTAAAAATAATATATAGTATATTTGCGCATGTTCCAGAGTGGAATATGCTCTCATTATCGCCTTGGTGAAAATTAATTTTAAAAATAATATATAGTATATTTGCGCATATGCTCTCATTATCGCCTTGGTGAAAATTAATTTTAAAAATAATATATAGTATATTTGCGCATGTTCCAGAGTGGAATATGCTCTCATTATCGCCTTGGTGAAAGACCACCTTTCAAAATTGACACGCTGCTTGAAATGGCTTTTAGCCGTGTTTTGTAACTAGATCTGAATAGCCAGGTATTTCACCACCTTCCTCTTCCCATTCTCCTCCCCCTCCCCAATACCTTCAGCCTCACAACATTCCCCAATTGGGGATGCCATAATCTCACTGGCTCTCGACGGTTGGGAGCAGTTGGGACTCTTCTGCGGTATTCATGTAAAAAAAAAAACAAAAATTCTCAGGTTTTCGGCGCCATATTATCGTTTCTTGGATATTTTTATTTCACAATAAAGGAGATTTCGGAAAAAACATGATTAATTTAAGGTAGAAACTAGAAGCTACTAGTAAAACATATTTTTAAATGTGATTAAGTGAGTAATCGGTCAGTGCCACCTGTTGAGGGTCGCGGTAACCACTCCGGAGCCGTAAAGTTAAGCCAATATAATTTGCAACGTTAATATAATTTGAAATAATAAACATGTGATTTTCTCACGAAAACGGCGCTATAGAAATAATCCATTTATTATTATGTAGCCACCATTTAAAAATATTTAATCATCTTGACACGATGGAAACATTATTGAACAAGATGTTTTTCAATGGAACAAATATCTATAAATATTTGAAATAACATATTTTTTATAAAATTTTCGATATTGAAAAAAAATTCCCTTAGTTTTTCACGGTTACCTAGATAAAGCGTATTACATGATGTGCGATATCACGAATTCCAAACCGAAATACCATATTATTATTTTCCACAAAATAAATATTTTAATATTGAACCAGATGTTTTGTCAGTCTTGTGGAAATGAAACATTTTATAGACATTTTGTATCCAGTCGCGCCAATATTTGTTCAATAATAACATTACAATATATTGCAAAGATGGCGAAATTTAAAAAGGATGTACATGTATTGAATTATTTCTCACAACGGTACAGCTATTTTAATCTTCACCAATTCTTCACAAAAATATTTGAAGTACTTCGTGGCACCATATAAACGATATTGATTTCATTTTATTTGATACACATATATATCAAATAAAATGAAATTTAATATACATATATTATGTATATGTAGAATAATTTTCTCGGTTTCCCCGCGTAATGTAGTCCTTAGAAGGACCTTTTAACTCCTGTCGTTTCAGACAAATCACATTGTCCATCTTCAGAGGCCTTATGTCTTGAGTTCTGTTTGGAACTGATCGCTTGCGCGTGTCCGTTCAATCCAAAAGTCAAACCCTAAGTGATTGCAAATCATTTTAATAGTCTAGGACGCAGCATGCGTGTTGATAAAGGGTGGGGGTAGGGGTGGTTAAACGTCAGGAGTTAAAAAGTCCTTCTAAGGACTGACTACATTACGCGGGTAAACCGAGAAAATTATTCTACATCTTACACCCGTGAAAATCTCAACCATAACATATATATATATATATATGTATATCAAATCAATATGTTTCGGAACCAATGGTTTCTACATCAGGATACAAATTATGTATGTGTAAACTTCCAAAACATGTTGATATATGTTATTAAGAACCGTGGTTAAAGCAAAGTTTTAATTATTATTCATTAATTTTAAAGACATTTTGTAGAAAATTGTTTTTGTGCTACAGTTCATAGCCAGTCTACTGATTTGTGGACATACGTACGACTGTTGCTATCGGCTATAGCCGGGGCAAATGTTGGGAGTAATTATATGATGTGTATTGATTTTTTGATCACAGTTGGTAGGGCGTGTAGGTCAACAAAACCAGAAAAGATAAACTTTTCCCATTTTCCGACGTGTTACGTGATATCATTGTTGATTATTATTGAACAGAATACTGTCTGCTGCAAACAAAAAGTCTTGTTTGTTTCCACATTTCCACTGGAAGGAAAGGATCGTCCATAAATACAAACCAAAACAAATTCACTTCAAATATAAAGCTTTATTGAAAGAAAAAAAATCACATCCAGCATCTCATGAAAGAATTGTCAAATTTCTTCCACTTTTTAATATCAAATATCAACCACAATTTTCGCGATATTTTAATAAATATTCTATAAGTACAATTAGTTAGTTTTATATTGCCTACCATTTTATCACACTTTATTTAAGACACTTTAATTTATAATCGTTATTGAATATTTAACCACATTCACCGAAGAGCGAGGCATCTCATCTGCCTGTCTCGCTACATTGCTCGTATCTTTGGTGATATATTATGTCGTCTGTTTTTCTGGAATGTATTTGGGCGTGAGCACAATAACAAGTAATGTCATCGTTGTAACTACGTACAACTTGACAGTTTTTCACTAAACATATCCATTTGCGTATCTGTCGATAAAACATTGAATTTCACACAAAACAAAAAAAATAAACGCCTTTTAATGAGCTTTATTTGAGTCATCGTTTTAAAATTGAGCTAACTATTCGAGATCATGAAACTACCAATTCGAAGATGTCAACACTCACAACATATGTTTATAATTCAGTGTAAGCTGTATTTAATTAAATGTTTGATTGTCTGTTAGCACACGTGGTTTATTCTATAGTTACGTATGTTTGATTTCAGCGAGCGTTTCGGGCTGTATCACGTGGACTACACGAGCCCCAACAGGACCCGCACGGCCAAGCGCTCCGCCCGCGTCTATCGCAATATCGTGAGGGACAGGAAGCTGCCCGCGGAGTTCGACCCCGCTGACTTCTCCGTGTTCAGCGCCGCCGGAGACTTGGCCTCCAGTCAGCTGGTGCTGCTGCTCGTCGGCTCCCTCTTGCTCCTCGCCACATCGTTCATCAACCACCCCGAGATAGTCCTCTAGTAGCTTTAGCAAACATATTACATTGTTGCGTTGTATTAGACAATTCAGTATTTATTTTGAATATAAATTATTTTATTATTAGGAAGAATATTTAATGCGGCAGAAGCGCTTATCACGTTGTCAAGCGATCGAACGAGGTCGCCATCCTCGAGGTAAATTTAGACTTTCGCTGTCTCGGTAGTGTTCAAGTGAATTGCTTCTGGATTCTGTGAGGCGTCGCTTTCCCTGCGGGGCGCGTCGAGACTCGTGTTGAACCGGAGGTGATGCTGAATGTCCACAAACGACCGGCCTTTGGTCTCGGGAAGGTTTATGAATATGTATATTAACCCGATCGTCGAACACACACTAAAACTCCAGAAGGCCGTGTACGTCCCTAGTTCATCCGCTATTACTTGGTATAGCTTAGTCACTGTAAATGTTGAAAACCCAACGAAGAGTTGAAGCACACTTGTAGCGTACGATTTTACGTTCGTAGGGAACATTTCGGAGGTAACCGCCATGGGAACGGTAGACAGGCCTATTGTATATGCGATAATATAAATAACGATGGCAAAAATTGGCAATAAGCCAACACTTTCCATGTTAACCTGTTTATAGTCTTTGAAAAAGAAGTAAGCCCCGATGATTGTGTTCATGATACAAACACCCAAGGAAGACATGAGCAGCAGAGGCCTCCTGCCGAGCCTGTCCACCAGGAAGAAGGATGATCCCGCCACGAAGAGTTGCACGCAGCCCAGGATGATGGACGCGTCACTGGCGTCCACCTTGCCTTCGGCCTGCTTGAAGATGGTCTGCGCGTAGGAGATCACCGCGGCGCTCCCGCACACCTGCTGAGTAGCGAACAGAACCAGCGTTATCTTCAGGGCTTTTCTATTGCCGACATCGCGGAACAGGTCGATCCACTTTCCTCGTTCTTTCATATCTTCGCTGACAGTCATTTCGATTTTCTTCATCTCGTGCTTTATATGTATTTCATCCGAACTCCGCAATCTCCGCAAAGCATCTTCAGCTTCAGCGTGTCTGTTTTTCTTGACGTAGTAGTACGGCGACTCCGGCAGCCAAATGAACGTCAAGAAGAACACCGTCGGTATCACCAAGTTGAACCAAGCGAGGTTCTTCATACTCACGTACGGTCCGATGCAGTACTCCAGGAGAATACCGAGCTGCGAATACAAAGAAAAAGAATATTTAAAATCAGAAATATAACAGGCTTTAGATTGCTGAAACGTCGATGCAAAGTCATGATGTGCTAACCTTGTTCATAACTGTGATGAGGATGGCCAAGGAACCTCTGACCGCATCGGAAGATATCTCTCCTAGATACATGGGCCCCACGGTGTAGATGATCCCGTAGCCGATGCCGGCCAGCAGCCTGGAGAAGTAGAGCTGGATGACGGAGTCTGCCGTGATGACCAGCACCCAGCTGAGGATGTAGGGGATGGCGGCCAGCAGCATGGTAATCTTACGTCCCCAGATCTCCGTGAAGTATGCGGCGGGCAGTGCGCTCAGCGTGGAGAACAGGATCATGAGGGAGGCAAGCCAGGAGCCCTGGTCCGGCGTGATGGGGATGGGAGAGTCGGGCCCCGACAGCACCGGGAGGGTGGGGGAGGTCCAGCCTATGGCCGTGCCCGCGGACGCCATTATAAGAGTAGCTGTAATATAAAAAAAAACCATCAGTATTTCGAAAAAGAAAGCATAATTTTAACTGTAATAAAAACTCAATTTACATGGTTTGGGGTTAATAGCCCCATTGCAACCACTCTTTCAGTTAAGTACATGCTTTGTTTATAAGGATGAGGATGATGTTGCAATGGAGCTATCAGCGGTACGCCAGTAGACACGTAATGCGAAAACAGCTGCCACATCATATTATCACAATGTAAAAGTATTCCCTTTATTAATTAAGAACTTTTAAAAATCTTTATCACCCAATAATTGCCGTATGCAATGAGAACAACTCAATGGAAATAAAAAAATATATTGTTATTAAAAGAACGGTTTATTTTTTGTGTCTGACTAATTTGCCCAGCGAGGTACAAGTTCTTCTAGATGTCACATTGTGTAACGGTTTTATAAATATAGCATACATAGCTGCGTCATAAAGGCCACCCGCCGAAGTTGAATGCTTTTAAACAAAGTCTAAATTAATCAAATGCAAATAAAGCATTATACTTTAATGTCGATATTGTCTTATCCAATCCAGTAAATACATATTCTTATCTGTTTAGTCCACAAATTGTTATATTTATATATACAAATTACTTTAATTGCGTGATTTATTTAACGTTGTAAATAGGATTAAACAGTTACAATATTAATATTAAATTATTTAGGTCCACGTGTAAATAAATTATGTGATATATAATTACTTATAATATACCAAGTAAAAATGTTAAGTATACTTCTTTAAGGAAATTATATTTTCTACGATTCAATAAAATTATTACTACTGTGTAGGTAAAATAAAATCGTGTTTCATTTTTCTCCACGAACAAAGATTACCATTTTAAATTGCGCCGCTATTGTTTGCAAAAACATTCTATGCAAAATATTAATTCCGGACACACCACAGAAAACATTCAAATTTCCGAATCCAGTTTCCGGTAGATTACAATAACTATTGAAAATAGAATGTCCACATCCGGATACATTTTCTGTGTGAAACAAGTAGGTATGTCCAATTCACAGGTCGCTTTTCACGGGAAATACACAGGATATGTAAATTGTTCATACGTAATGCACACAGCTTAATTAATGTTCTGTTGTTGTACCATTCTGAGGTCAGATCAACGTCATAGTTACATATTATAATAAATATGTAATATTTATATAGATAAAATATGATAAAAGTATATACAGGGTGACTGGTACTGCACCAGTCAACAGTGGTACATGAAACAAAATACGGAAGGACGTATTAGAGGATACAATATATACTAGTGAAAAAGTACAACGAATATGATTAAATCTTCCTATCGGCATTCGTCCCTCCCTTTCCTCACTTTAATCCAGAGTGGAAGATACTCTTAGTATCGCCCTGGTCAAAACGTTGCTTAAAATAGCGTTAGCTGTGTTTAGTGACCAGATCTGAATAGCTAGGTATCTCGTTCCCCTCGCCACTTCCTCCAGCCTCACAACATACCCTAAATTAGGGATGTCATTGTCCCACTGGATTGGGGCTGTGCGAACTCTAATTAAGTATTCACAATAAAAAAATTGTTTGTGACTCTTCAAGGTCCGTATAAACTAACTGCTTCCTACATTCCCTTCCTTAATCCGCCTCACAACGCCACTCGAAAAAAGGCGGGGCGTCGCTATGCGTAGATACGATTTACAATAGTACGGGTGAACGATGTTGGCGACAAGCCTTGTGCCTGCGGTTTTATACTCATAATGGTTCATTGCCCATCTCCCCTCTTTCTATTATCTGTAGTTACAAAAATGATGATGATTTTTACTCCAATATGAACAGTGCGTAAGAAGTTGAAGCGAGATGACTAACCTGACAACGTGTCTACACGTGCTTCCACACACCAGCAGTGGAATATTCCACTATGTCTATTCTGGTTCGGGCATGTTTTGTATTATTTTTTTACTTTTTATCATCTACGTAAAGGCAAACGGTAAAGATAAAATGTCGTTTCCCGCAGTACTGATTATATTCCACCGTTTTAATATTAATCTAACGAAGTGTGATCACTGCATCTTTTAAATACTTGATCGCAATTAATTTTGCAGCATTAAAATCTTATTTCCATAATGAATAAACAAGTAGTATTATCCATCTTGGAAATACGTAGTTCCTGTTGCAATGTAAACAAACATAATTTTTTTATAATATCAACCGACATGGCACAAATCGTGATAAAATAAAAACATTGAATGACTTTACAATCGTTTTTATTTGCTTCTTAGTAGTTATACAAGGATTATTTACTTTATTTTAGAACAGAACTAAACTTAAAACTTATCTTTTCAGACAATCATATCCACAAATGGAAGAAATGCACACGTAAATTGCTAAGCTGGGCTAGCCGGTTAGTGCTTACCTAAAGTCACTTATACAATAAGTCAATTTTTTCACGCACCGGTGCGCAAATGCGTCCAGAGCCCGCAACACTGTAAATAACAAAATATGTAAAAAAAAAAACTTTATATTTTTTTTAAAACTTTTTAAGGTCATTTTATGAATATTCTCCAGTCCTAAAAATTATTAATATTTCTAATAAATCCAACTCTTTTTGTGCCACCAATCTTCTAATAAATGTAACATCAATAGAAAAGGAGGATAAAATAGCAATTGTAAAAACTTATAACGGACCTTTCAGCTCCAGGAACTCACATTTACCTCTTTCTCATTCATAGACGTCCGAGAGATAAGACAACTGAGCTATCAGCGGTATGCCCACAGATAAACATGTAATCGCAATATGTACACTCCGTTTCTTTACACGAGCATTGCACAAAAGAGAAGTGTAGTATTGAAATTTGAATTAAAATGTATTCAATTCAATAATAAAAAGAATTAAAAAAAAAAAAACAAAACAAAGGTATATGTGGCATGTAAGCGTTCCGACTGTTGTCTATCTACGATCAAACTGCACGGACTATCAAAGCGACGGAGCCAATGAAAGCTGTGCGCACATGCGATTTGCATTAAAATGATTGCTCAGAGTTGGCTACACTTTTGTGTGCGCGGTTTCAAACTAATAGTGGTTCATGGCCCATCTCTCTTGCCTCACCCATTGCCATCACCCATGGATATGGTATGGTATATGTATAGATTGTACATCTCTGGATCGTGGCGGCGTATTGTTTATTTCCACTGGGTGCTGGACCTGAAATCCTGCGGTCATGATGACGACGAGCCAATTGCCACGCAAGGTCAGTCAGAGGTTGCCGGGGCAGATAGCGCCACTCACTGCCCGCTGGCCGAGTAAAGAGTGGAGAGTGAGTGCTCGGAGAGTGTTGCCAGTTTGTCGCCAGTAGCAAGTAGTCAATGATAAGTTGACAGATAAGTGAGCACATGTAGCTGGTATCTTGCTCCCGCGGAAAGGCGTGGTTTGACCCGACCCCACGGTATCAGCGACGAGTAATAAACGTTTTAGAATAATATTGCGTTTCTGTGGTAAAACCACGCATGACAGTGTTAAAAATGTAGAGACGCCGAAAGAATGCAAGAAATGAATGAGATTAAGAAAGGGACGTTTAGATTTTGACGCTGGAGGAAGACATGGAACGAATAAATCAAACAGTTGAGTCGGGCCATGTCAAAAATCAAATAAGAGAAGAGTACGTATGAAACGATGTACTCGTATGAATGTGAATGAAGCAAGGAGTGTATTTGTATTTCTGACGGACAAAATAGAGTCCTGTGTGTTGGGAATGTTTTCATCAGTTCCTACACTCCTCACATAATAATATCTGTGTTGTTTTGGAAAAGGTAGATAAGTCAGTAAAAATGTGGAGTTAAGTATGCCAAACGAATCCTAATTCCTTTTTCCATATGGCTAAGTCCACTCTCTGACGGTCCGGTAAGGAACGAACTTTTCACTCGCCACTGGAGACCCTGCGCAGAAAAGTCCCACAATGGACTGCGTTGCAAACCGTTACCTTACTTAACAAACTTGACTTTTCTGTGCAGTGTGCTTTTCCGGACCATCAGTGGGCTAAGAGTCCGTTATAAAAATGATATTAGATGTTGACATACAGTGATGAGTCACCTAGTTTCATGAATTAACTCGCGCTTAGTGATAATTAAAGTTATCGAGTAAAGCAATCACTTTGTAGCTTTTAATTACACTTAGGCTGCTCTCTGATGGTCTGGTGAGGAACGAACATTTCATTCGTTACTGCAAACACTCCATAGAAAAGTTAAGTTTGCTAAAGTAAGGTAACGGTTTGCAACCAAGTTCATTGTGGGACTTTTTTATTACATTTATACATATATTGACCGCTTTCGTTTAACCTTAACCATCCCCAGGGCCGTAATCGTTTATATTTTTAGTGATTTTAAGTAAATACCTTTTTTAATTTAAGCATAATTAAAGTTGTCTGTGTTTATCAAAACATTTATTGAAAATATTGACAGAGACAACTGGAATAATCGCTGCATTCTGTCAACATGTGAACTAACCAAATCTGTGGGGCAGATACAATTAAGACGCAAATATTTAGTTCTTGAATTGTTACCCTTTTTAGCAATTTTGCTTGTTTCTCTGGGTTGAGAAATGCGGTGCTTAAGTGCTTAAAAATATATTCTTCATTACAATCCGCACATCTGACAAAAAACCTGGAAGGTAAAATCGGTTTCCTTGTAAAGATAACCATCATGGACTAGTGTCTCCCTTTTCCAAAACGAACACTGAAACTGTAAACCGGTGTATATCACACTTCTATTTGGTACATCTGTTCAGTGCACTGAATAGAGAATAGATAATACACAATCGAAATGCCTTCCATGTAGATTTGAATGGAAACCGATGTAGCCACTGACTTACCACCCTTTGGTGCAAGCCCCGAGAGCCAATGAAAATAAAGCGCTCTGTCTCTCTTACTCAGTATGACATCGTATATTCCATTCCATTTGATTTTGAATTTGCACCGAGAGAGCGAATTTCTGAATTTAAAATTTAAGGCCCGAATGGCCAGACTTTTGAATCACGAAACACGCCCACAACTCAAGTACATATTGTTTTCTCGATAGAGGCCAAGTGTACAGGTCAATGTTTTACTGCCCGTTATCAGTGCATTATGTACCGTGTAATGTGTGCGTTGAAGAAATTATTGTTGATTCTTAGACATGTTTATGATATTTTAGTTTTGTAGAAGTTCTATGTTTTTTAAAGTCAGTACATGTAATTATTAAGAATACTGCGGAATTAATATTATTATTTTATAATTACACATATATATAAACTTTATCAAACAAAGCAATCACTTTGTGGCTTGACATTATAATATAAATATAGTTTTAATCCACTGTATTTTATTTATATTTATGGATTATCGACCTTTGCTCCGGTTGAACTCTTAGTAGTTTATATGTGTACGTTCCTGATGAAGGTTGAGTTCAACCGAAACCGGTCGATAATGTTGAATTTTTTTCTTTCATCTAAAATATATATAAACATTTGTTATTGCTGCCTACGTATAGCCTAACTAGGTGTGAAACGCCTGTGCTGAGATGGCAATTTACAAGAAGGGTTGTTCAGCTACAGGTTATTGAATACATATTATGAAAATGATAAACAGATTTCAATTGAGATGGCAAATAGATTGCAATTTATTTAATTTTTTGAGAAATAAACCGATTTAGAAGCAGCAAAAAGATGATTTATAAGAACAAAGTGATAGCAATACAAACAAATGAGAATGAAGAAGAATACGCATATATAAATATATACACGCAGCACATATATACATAATTACACATAAACATATATATGCACACAATATGAAATATGAAATACTCGTGATAGATAGGTTTATTGGAGGTGATCGATGACTTTTAGTTTGCGTATTTGTAATGTCACTAGGTAGGTCATAGAATTCCATAGGAGGTTTTACAAACTGGGATATTAAAATATTTTATATGTGATTGTCTTAGGAATCTAGTGTTTGTTCTTTCTTCAAACACATGGATATTACTGTTATTATTTCTTTTTTTATTATTATCATTATTTTCTACGACCATAATACAGGCATGCGCCTAGTTTGGTGGGTCATATAATTTTTTTTTATATCCTTCCTCTTAAAATTACTATTGACGACCTCCGTGACAAAGTGGTGTGGAACAGATATGATTTATATCGCATTCAATTTAATAAAGACATAATAAATACTACATTTGCACCTCGTTTCAGAGCGGTAGATACACTAAGTATAGTCTTGGTGAAAGAACACCGTTCGGAATAGCACGTTGCTTAAAATGGCTTTATTTTAATTAATTAATTTATTTAACTTACAATAGAACACACGTACACTGGTTACATTTGTACTAATATGAACATAATATCTATACACAAACATTTTTACAATTTAAGTTACAATATGCAATTAAGAATTAAAATCAAACTTTAAAAATTACGACATTAAAAATATGCACTTTACGTAGTTCGTCACTTCCTTCTTAAATTTAAAAATATTTACCTCTTCTTTTATATTGGCCGTTATTTATTGGAAGATCTTCATGGCTCTATATAGTAATGAGTTTTGCGATTTTGTTTTCTTTCGAAAGGGAAGTCTCGTTTCATTTCTTCTTCATTCAGAATTATGTTGGCCGTTAAACATTTTAAAGAGAAAAACTAGTACATTTAAGTATACAGTTTGCTTAAAAGACAGTATGTTTAGATCCCTTGGCATTTTTTAAAGTTTGTAATATTTGTTTCGTCTTAAAATTATTCGAAAACTGTTGGTTTTCTAAAATCCTTCTCTTTTGACAAGAATAAAATACTGCTACAATAATTAACATCAGGAAGAATGATGGCATTGTTTATAGTTTTACAGGATTATGCACTGATAAATCTTCTTATCCTTCCGAGTAGTGAGCCTTTTTTGGCGATTTTCTTTACAAGATATATTGTATTTAGAGACAGAGTCAGCCTGGAATAAAAAATAACACCCAAATATTTCAAAATTTCTACATCCATCATTATCAAAGGAGGTTTTGCTTAAATTTAAACTTTAATTTATTATTTTAATGCTAATGAATTTATTTTATTTTATTGACCAGGTGACTAGTTTTCCTCTTCTCATCTCCTTCTGTTCTACCCGACACGCACTGAATAAAATGCATCGAATCAAATTTTGATTCAAAATAAATTTTCAGAAATTCAAAATCAAATGGAATGGAATATCTATTATGACAGGCAGTGTAAGAGAGACAGAGCGTTGTATTTTCTTTGGCTCCCTCTGGGTTAGAATCAAAAGGTACCAATTCAGTTGTTACATCGGTTTTCAGTCAAATATGCATGGAAGACATTTCTAGTGCGTATTACTTATTCAACGGATACAATGAATGAATCTAAGCAAATAAGTTAAATTAAATTGAAGACGTCATACCACTATTGCCATGTTCTCGATGCTTGTTGAAATGATGATCTTCACAAATAAATTTTATGTATGCTCGATATTATCATTATTATTTACTTATTATTACTTACTAGTGGTGGGCGAAGCGGCTCGGTTTAGTGAGCCGGATCACAAAACAGCTCTTTGTAGTGTACCGGTTCGGTGATTCGGCTCGATTGAACGACGGTTCGCGTCCCCCCGCACCATGCCCTCTCCCTCGCTCCCTTGGCCCTCCCAAAGACGTCCTTAAAACGCTCTTACACGATACTTTTTTTGTCCAGTTTTCATGTGGATTGTCTTTAGAGAGAGCTGATTTAGTGATCCGGCTCACTAAACCGAGGCGCTTCGCCCACCACTACTACTTACTTCTTATTACTTACTTATTACTACTTATTACTATTTACTTATAATTTTTTTTTTTTTACGTACATATTATTATTTACCTATTTTAATTATTATATGCTTATAACTATTTACTGATTATTATTTACTTATTATTATTTAATTATTATTATCTAATTTTTATTATCTATTTTTTATTCATGTATTATTATTTACTTATTACTATTTACTGATTATTATTAAATTTTAAAGCCGCTCATCTCAACGCAGGATTGTCCTAGTGAGATGAATGGCTAATATTTTTGTTTTCGTAATTAAATTTAAGAATAAATAAATTGCAATAAAAGTATTGAAAGAAATTGGTGGCACATATGTCAGAAATTTGAATTTATTGTATTTCAGTGGCGAGAAACTTTTGAATTTCACCTTTCAGAGAAGACATACACATCTCCATGTATGGAGAGGCTCACTTCGAAATGAATCAAGTTTCGGAATGCAAAGAATTTGAGTGCAAGGCCATTCAACCTTCTCCCTTTATGATAAAAAAGAAAAGGGCAGAATTTATAATACCCTGAAGTAAAGGGCATGCACCTCTTCGCCAAGGTATCGCAAATAAATACATGTTTACAGATGCTGCTGAGAGGTCTCACGAGGTGATTGCCAACATAATGCTGGCGACGAATAAATCACCAAACGAACGAGGTTATAAGTGATAAATATAACTTCACCTGAGGTCCCCGAGGAGTATCACTGTCTTCACAAACATGTGGTTCAAACAAATCACCTAAGTATGGGTTTTTTTCCATGGCCCGGTTAATAATAATGTTCATACATTATGCATTTCAGCCATCAATGCATTTGTTGGTCGATGGTTTCTCAGCCCCTTTTTTGGAAAAAATAAACATGAGCGATTTTCCAAGTGTCTTTGAAATGTTTCCGTTCTGATTTCTTTATTATTTTATATCATGCTACATAGCAATCCCATGAGTTATAAAACTCATTATACGTTTCATCTTCTGGAACAATCTAGAACTGGCGGTAAGCTGGAACCTACTAGAGCTTTTATTGTCTTATTCCACACGTAATCATAAAATTAACGAACAATAAAACTGTCCAATTATCATTGATAACTCACCTATTACAGAGTTAAAATAGTTTGTTTTTACTTCCAAGGTTGACCCTGAGGAACGAGTACCAATTAAAACTGTTGTTTTTCTGTGTCTAAACCGGTGATTGAGCTTAAACGTTTTTTAAAGGAGTTAAAGAACGATTAATGGTAATCATTGTAATCAAATAATCAGACAAATTAGTGATCAGAGCCAATTTTTATGACATGGTAGCAGTAAGCAGAGAAAACCCCGATGGTCCAGTGGAAAACCCAAAGGGCACCGGAATCCGCAGCGCTTTTAAAGACTATTCCATGAATGGTTTGTTTCATCATGTCACAGCTGATTTAAGAAAAATAATCGATGGATTTCTGGATTGATTCCCACCCCCGCAAATAAATAACTATATGAAATAACTAACTATTACGCCAAAAAGTATTTAGGAAAATAGGTACTTCTCTATTTACCCATCATCCGATACACATTCTATTATTCTGAAATCTGGTTCTTTTCATAACCCGATTTAAGTAATTGATTTATCATGCCATTTCTTCTTTGAGGCATTCTTGACTTCTTCTTCCGTCCAACTACGCGATATATTTACCTGACACTCCTGTCTACATACATCCGCTCTAATGCGCCTCAGGGATTTCATTTCTACTGCATTGAGTCTACTTTCGTTCTTTCATTGCCATGAATCAGAGCTTTGTTATCAGTTGTTGAACTGAATCAATTCGGATATTGACATTTAGCATCAACGAAACTGCTTTTTGAACGGCAAGCTTTGTCGCTGTTAGTGTAAAATGTACGTACTTGTTTAATTTTTTATACGCCATTTTAAATCACCCCGTGTTTATGTTCATTTATAATAATGTCTTTAAAAACACCTTAAGAGGAACGGCTGCGGGGCTTGTTTCATACAAAACTTAATTTTGAATTTGAGGTCAAAAGTCTCACCTAAACCCAACAAAGCATTTTTTTATAAAAAGGTTTAGTAAATATCTAGTACGTATGAGAAGTATTTTATTATTATAAGTATTATATTTACTAAACCTTTAAATAAAAAAAAATATATCATTCAGTTTGGATGGGTATTTTGGCATCAAATCAAAAATTAAGTTATGTACGAAACAAGCAGCACAGCCGTTCCTCTTAAATGGAATTTTTTTAAAATAATAAATAAATTGAATTTATTTGAGCTTCATTTTGAACTGTTAGCCTCGAATCGTTTGAAAATAAAATGCAATCAACTACTGCATTCCGTCCCCCGTTCTAATAATTTATGGACTTTCTGCATAAATTGGGAGGTGCTAATCTGGGCGTTGAACCTCCCAGAAAGGGCTGTACGAGCATAAGTGCATAGCTGTCGTAAGAGTTGATAAATGAAGGTTGTGTTTTATTATATTCGTGCACAATATTTTACAGCCTTAGCCTTGAGTAGGGTTACACTGTAATAAACTGCAATAAACCTTATAAGCTATTAATTTCAAAATTTCTTCCCATTCATTTGTCAACGAAAATATATTGCTTGTGAAATGTCAAAAATTTCACTTTCCAATATTTAGAAAATTGAACAAAGCAGAAAATCTGTTACTCAATCTGTTAGGTAATTAACAACAGTTTATTCTATCTAGAATTTCAAGATCAACTCATACATTATTTTCTCTCGCAACGCCGTTTTCATTTTGAGGTAAGTTTGAAAAATTATTAAACTGAACAAAATAAGACGTTTGTCATTGCCGCACACCATAAAATTGTTTGTTCCGAATTTGTAAATGAGAAATTCCAGTGAATATTTTTTTGAAGTGAACGACTCAGATGACGTTAGAGGTTAGAGCCAAATTGGACTGTTAAGATATGTTGATTTTTAATCAATTTTCGAAATCGATTTATTAATTCTACGAATAAACATCGTACAATAAAACTGTTGTACCATACATTTATTTCACTGGATTTCCTCAATGGAAAGATGTGTTGAATGTTTTTCCACGATTCAAATTAGTATTCATGTACTGAATCATTTTTGTTGTTGTTGGTAAATCAGCTGTTTTATTAGTCAATGTGCTTTTCAGAATATGTATCCATGTACTGAATCATTTTTGTTGTTGTTGGTAAATCAGCTATTTTATTAGGCAATGTGCTTTTCAGAATATGTATCCATGTACTGAATCATTTTTGTTGTTGTTGGTAAATCAGCTATTTTATTAGGCAATGTGCTTTTCAGAATATGTATCCATGTACTGAATCATTTTTGTTATTGTTGGTAAATCAGCTATTTTATTAGTCAATGTGCTTTTCAGAATATGTATCCATGTACTGAATCATTTTTGTTGTTGTTGGTAAATCAGCTATTTTATTAGGCAATGTGCTTTTCAGAATATGTATCCATGTACTGAATCATTTTTGTTGTTGTTGGTAAATCAGCTATTTTATTAGTCAATGTGCTTTTCAGAATATGTATCCAGTTGTTTGAAATACAAACTGATAAGTAGAAAAACTGGTCAATGAATAATTAATACTCGGGATAATCCGCGGGGAAACGCGTTCGGAGTTCGTGGAACTAATGATTTACGTTAGGTTATTTCTGGTTGTTTATCGGATTCTGTGTATAGTGCATATGTGTTGATAATACAGTGTATGAACGTATACCACCGGGTATACACATGCTAGAAGAAATCTGATCAAGTGGGAGACAACTTCTTAATTGAAGACAACTATTTGGTGGCGGGCGGACCTGAGAATAAGTCCAAAAAGAGATGATTTATAAACTCGGGTTTCTAGTTCAAGAAAGTACTAATATTTCTCACTCAATTTAATTTCTTTAGATAAATAAAATATTTAACGCTAGATTGTGTGTGGTGGAATTATTTGCAAATTTTCGGTATATAAATTTTTTTTTTTCACTTATTGTTTAGGAAATATTCAACGTCATTTTAAATGACTGTGGCTCCGAGTGGTAAAGAATTAATTAGTATGTAGACAAATGAAACATTTTTGTTACCTTATAAACTTTTTTTATTTACATGTATATTGAGAAATTTTGGGACCATAAAAACATATATAATATTTACTTTTTGTTTAGAATTTGCTTGTAATATGTAAAAATGTACATTATCCTTTAAATACACTTAATAAAACAAATGAAAAAACAATAAATACATTGTGTTTTTTACGGTAGTAGAGAAGTCGAATCACAGAATTCCAAAAGGAGCGACCATCGGTTTTTGTTTATGATATAAAGTGTGTACGCAGCGCATTAAACCCAACGAAAAAAAGTTGTATTGCCAGGGAAAGATCACTAAATCATTTAAAAAAATCCGCAAATGAATAGGGTTAGTACTTACTTTGTAAATAATTCTCAAAGTTCGTGTATTTTTAAAATTACTCTGGGAGAGAAAGGGTTAAGTTGTATTTTAACGATTACGAGAATACTTGTATAAAATAATAATACAAACAGGTATTTGTTTTCAGTTATTCTCACTAAAGGGAAGATACCGGGCTGAAAAAGCTGCAGTTGAAAATTTGTTTTAATAATGTAACTTCTCAAGAATGATAAATATATCATATGAATATGAGTGATCAGTTGGTGACCCTGTACCCACAGATCTCAAGTTCGTCCAAGAGTTTAAATTGGTAACCACCTCTGCCCAAAACCCTTGATTAATCTGTTTTTCTCTGAGCATAGAAGGG
The DNA here is from genome assembly GCA_022606495.2 of Halesus radiatus. NCBI lineage: Eukaryota > Metazoa > Arthropoda > Insecta > Trichoptera > Limnephilidae > Halesus > Halesus radiatus. Next base: position 61,774 of record JAHDVE020009356.1, read on the forward strand.
CGGTTCGTCTAAATCCGTTGATTTCTAATGAACGGGCGAAACGGTCTATTATTGCTATTGAAAGAGTTTGTTTTACAAGTATTAATGTGCTCGGATGAATTAGCAGTATTAGTTCAAATAAATAAGCGAGAAATTCTGCAGACATTGGCGAAACACCCGTTGTTCACAGATGATATCTGTAGTTCATAGTATATATAGTATCTTCGACTTATTCTTTTGTAAAACCTCTCCCGGCGATCGTCATTTCTCTGTCAATTTATCTGAGCATCTACAAAATCAAAATAAATAAAAAAAATTGCCCTTATCCATATCCTTAACCGGCCTCACAATGTCGTTCATTCGGGCGACGACACAATTTTTAGTAGGTACTTACCTCACAAGAGTTCCCATGCTCGGTGTAAGGCCAGTACACGGTACATCCAGTTTTTTTTCCACATAAAAATACACTTACGAGTTTAAGCATATCCCATTCACAGCACAAAATGCAAGAATTTATGACATTTTTTTATTGCAACTACAAATTAAATTGTTAATGCCACTGAAACATGCTCATATTTGGTGCAGGCATTTTCCCAAAAACCACCATATTGCATTTTATATTATATTCAAGTCCTCGTAAAATCACTAAACCGTTATAAAACTTATTATCAGCAAAGTTCAAAACCTTAAATAAACAATGAATAGGAGTCAAAAGTCAATTGGAAGAGCAGAAGCAAAGATTGTTCGTCTGGACCAGTCTTGGCAGAAGCATTATTAACGAATCGTAGTGACCAGCTAAATAAATAGTTTTGTGTTTGAATAATTGTAGTTTGTCCGGCTGTTTTCACGGTGAACCGAGTGGTGGAAGTTTATAAATAATCTGAACCATAAAGCAGAAAATCTGTTTGTGTACCTCTTGCGATCGGTGGTATAGTAGCTTTTTCTGTCATGGATTTCTATGACAATGCATCTATTTTGAGCTAGCAGCGTAATTTCCATCAAGAGCAATGGAGCTTTGAAGTACCTATCTAACTGTTAAATAATAAGATATCGCCCGCACCGCATTGTTCGTTCAATCTCGGGGTAGGCTTCTTGTGTGATATAAGAAAACGGTGCCTCCATTACTATAAATAGCAATTCAATGATAATAACAGTAAACAAAACTGTTTATTTATTGTTTTTGTGCTTGGTTTGTTGAACTCCATCTGAGTCAAGGATTTTTTATTAATATACAAAATAAACACTTCGAACAGGAGAACCACGCAGAACTGGAAACATTACTTTCGTATTTTAAATTACCAAGTAAACAAAATACTAAAATTGTAGTTGCGTAAACAATTTTAACAATCATAATTTGCGTTCTTATGTGAAGTAACATCGATGGGCTTCAGTTAGCTTTTCAGTTTTTTTTCGTCGCATGTATGGTATATTGTTACTCTAAGGTCTAAGATATCTACGTACAAGATTGAGATATAGGGCCAATAGTTTCAGAGAACGATTGATCATAGTATAATTAACATTTTACCTTTTTCATAAATTTATTGAAAGTCTTTTTGCTTCTTCTTTTCTTAGGCAGCTCTGTGCAGGCTATATAGTATTTTCAGTAGAATTTTAGTACATTTGCGGCACGTTCCAGACTGGTAGATACTTTCAGTATCGCCCGGGAGAAAGACCACCATTCAGAATCGAAACGTTGCTTGAAATGGCTTTGGCCGTGTTTGGTAACCAGATCTGAATAACCGAGTATTTCCCCACCTTCTTCTTCCACATCCTTCCCCTCCCCGCTACCTTCTGTCTCACAACATACCCCAATTGGGGATGCCGTAGTCTCACAGGCTCCAGACGGTTAGGAGCAGTTGGACTCTTGTGAGGTACTATATAAAAAATAAATTTAAAAAAAGGACTGGATACCGTCCCGATCCCTCGGCGATGGCGCCAATTACCTTTTTATATTGTGTTTGATTTGATAATAATTATTAAAACAGTTTCTAGTTTTAATATCATTCAAAACAATTATTAATTTTGAATGTCGCTAAAATACAAAAAATAACACTTTCTACCAAAAAAACTGACCCACATTTAAAAAAAAAATTCGGAGTTAACTTGGGGTATATCTTTTCAGCCTCTAAGGACTACATCATGTCCCTGATTTTTTGTGGTTAGTATTTGAAATAGCCATAGGTACATAGTGAATGGTCCAAAGCGTCGGTATTGTACATCAATGGGTTTAATCTTCTGCATGCCAAAAAAGTCCTTCATCATTACACAAGCAACAATTTCAGTTTCTTATGGTGAAAGTAGAAAGATTTCAAATATATTGTCAGATTATTCGTAACATGGGAATGTTTGTTTTTCATTTAAAAAGAATGATGTAAATACATTATACAATTCACTACGAGAACATATTATAAAACAATACTCACTTATTTTGCATGGAACGAATATGATATTACGTAAATATTTTTGGCAGCAGAGATCTTTGGATGTTTTGGAATTCACGTTTTTGTTACAATGCTACTTTTGTACGGTGAAATGACAACCATGCGGTTTGCAGCCAAGTTTGCGTGTTCAGCAGCTGGTAACAAGAAACAAACACTTTCCCGTTATTTATAAGTTTTTCGTTATGAAATAGCGACGTTATTTTGTAGAAAGCGTAAAAAAGCTCAACGATCACATCTCCCGTGTTTCCCCAAGTTCTCATAATTAACATAGAAAATGAATTGCACCATTTGCTCGCAAAAATGGCCCTGAATATCACATTGTAGTTGGCTAACTAAAGCAATAATACAAATGGTTTATATATAAATTCAAAAAGATTTCAAAAGAGAAAAATCTGAAATTAGATGCAGTTTTTAACATTTACCTAAAATTCCAGTACGTATTTTACAAAGAATTAAAAATATTACAGTTTCAAGATTTTCGTCTCTTGACCTTATAAATTTTCCTGACTACCCGAATAGAATTTACATATAAATCATTCGTAGTATTTCTTGCGTTAGCAGACTACGAAGTGCGTATTTTTGGGTACTGACCGTTAAGGAAAACGATATATGAAAGCGTTATTTTATAACTTTTGCACAATCATTATTATGAATAAGATTTTTCGGTAGAATTAGCATTCCAAGGCAAAGAGCAAATATTTTAATGTGACCACAATCAGTGGACATTTTTATGATTCTAAGAAACATGATCAAATAACGCACATATTATAAACACGACACATTGCCATGGTACATGAATTACCTCATAAATAGATAAAAAATGGGTTTATGATGTAATGTTGTATTTTCTTTACGGTTATCATAATTAGCTACTATCTGTCATGTGCTGGGTGAGGCCCCTTCAAGCTGTTTACCCTCTACCCGGCTCTTTAGTTTGCTTAATTATTGCTGAGCGATGTTGTTTAGTGAGTGTTTTTTCGAGAACTTCTGGAGCCACTTTAGTTCTAATGGTTTATCTTGGATTGAAATACAAAATTTGTCTTATGGTGGATATCTGTCGTACCCATAACTGTTTGAATGACAGCACATATTTCCACTCCTAGTGAATGATCAAAAATGGCATTAGCTGAATTTAGAGATAGCACGGTTCGTCCGGTTTCAGGAGTCTTAAATCCGCAATACATCATTATTAGGTGGAGTTCGGCGATATGTGCGAACACGACAGTATGGTCAACAATTGATATAAAATATTCCGACAGCCGGTAAACAAAAGCCCGCCTAATTTAGCGTGGCCAGTTGGGTGACAGATAAGCTCCGGGTTAACTGTCAACATAAACAACTTTTTTTTTAATAATGTCGTTCGTTATGCAAAATTACTGGCTTAAATGAACGAAGGCAAACTAACAAAGCTCGTAGAATTGAATAACGTAGTACACGGGATCAATCAAATCCTTTCGAGTTTGGAGAAAAGGAAATCAGTCAGTCGTTCAGAATATCACGAGTTATGGCTAACGAACTCATTGCCCAATGAACTCCCCTTTTGGTATGAAAAAGTACATGCGGTCTACCAATGCATATTAAAGGGAGTGTATTTAATATTATCATGATATCTTAGTAATAGTTCATTCGATATTGTCAATATATTCGTATGTATGTTTGACATTTAGGATTGTCAATCCATAGACAATACCCGCCAGTGTTGCTATCGTAGGGCGATTTAAAATTTATTTCGTTGTCAATATCGGCTTGGCTATCGGCACGCCTAACGAGCGCAAACTGCGCGAAAATCGATATAAAATCGTCGCCAGTTAAGCCTATCGATCCGATTTTGTTAATTTATCAATTTGACAGTGCGGCTCATGAACCGAATAGCCATGGACTTCCCCTTGTGCGTAATTCATGTAAAAAAATGGCGACCTGTAGTATTTTATTAACGTCTTTAATATAGAGAATGAAGCTTATATATGCAAAACCAATAGGAGACAAAAAAAATATATATATAAAAAAACAATGTTTTTAAACAAAGGGTTTGATTTAATATAATCTTATTTCAAACCACAAAGTGATTGCAATCTACAAAAAGAAAACCATTTGCCGTTTTGCGTATTTAATTGTCCGTTTTTTTAATGCTTTATTATCCACTCGATTCTTTACCGATCTTTTGGGAGGAGCCCGGAATGCACCTCTCGTCCCACGTTACTTTCACTTGCTGGGCCTTTCCAGTGTTAAAGTGCCCATGTATTGCATCCACATTACGTTAGTATTGTAATATATGCAATATCGATTTTTTTTAGATACACTGTACCGGCGCGGTCGGTTGTTTTCGAAGACGATGCTAAATCGCCCGAAAGAACTCCATCTGAAATTTGGCTGGCGCACAAATTTACTAAACATAACTCCATGAATTTTTGGACATCTGTTGTTCAAAATGAATTATTATTGAGTTCCAACTGGGTACCTGCCTAGGACGCCTTATGGGCAGTTAAATATTGTCATCTTATTTATTATCTGCATATTATTTTCCTTAATCACCTTAATTTATGTACCATCATAATTCCTTTTGGTTTTAAAGATCAAAGTAACTTTATTCGCAGAATTACTTTATTTAGCAAAGAAACTCAAATCTGGTTTAGAAAAATTCTCAGAAGGTTTTTTTAATGTTTATTATGACGACAGGCCCACAAGCGGTACCTCTACCCACATACCGCCGTACTAACCACTAACCAGTCTCAAAAGCTAAATATAGCTGCATTGTAATATCAATCGAAACCTTATTTTCCTTAAGTAAATTACTGTCATTGATATTACAACATTCTCGTGTACAAAAAAAATCTTTTGCAATAACTTCAAACAAAACATAAAAAGATACGGTAAAATTTCAGTGATCCGTTGCAGAGATAAAAAAAGCATGATTCGTAACTTTCGCTCGTATTATGTGCAGCTGATAAAACTTGGATGGTAACGTAACGATGACTAGGGATTGATTATTATAAAGGTAAGTAGATAACAAAAAATGACGTTTTTGTTCCTTAAGTTCAGACCACCCACGTTTAGAATTATGGTAAACGTAACGATGACTAGGGATTGATTATTATAAAGGTAAGTAGATAACAAAAAATGACGTTTTTGTTCCTTAAGTTCAGACCACCCACGTTTAGAATTATGCATGTAGATCGCATCTGCGGGAAGAGGATGCTAGGTGCAAGATGATAGAGAGTACAGAAGGAACGAGATGGTAGATAGAAGTGCATATGGTAAAAAATAAATAATTCTGTGAAGATAGGAATAGAAGAGGATAGCGAGACCCACGCGACCACACGATGGCAGGGAATTCCTGCTCAGGGGGCACTTTGTTAAAAGTATTATTGAAATGAATGGTAAACAATTTAAATATGTTTTTGTAATTTGATGCTTTTTTTGGTTTGACTGACACTATACCGTTGTAGACTGTACTTCCTATTTTTTGCACTGTTCTAAGGCAAATTCCGCATGCAAAAAGAGCACGCTTAGTTGATGCAAATAGAATCGCAAAATAGTATGAAAACGCTGTGCGCTAAATTGAGAATAAACATATGCAGACTTTGTAAAGAATCGTCCCACGTTCTTCACCACTATGTCACGTGTTTCGGTGTTGCCAATATGTCACATTTTTACAGTCGTGGATCAACTTTCAAGTGATCAAGCGCTCTTGGGAAATGCCAGTTAAACGATCCTTAACAGTAGGTACCGAGTAAAGTTCATATTAATGACGAGGACAATGAGAAAATGGAATAATTAAAACAATTAAATTGGCTGATCATGAGGTCTAATAAAGCACATTTAATTGAAACGGTATCATGCATGTTTCATTAAAAAAAAAACCAGAATTATCCTCAAATTACGCGCGTAAGCTTCAAAATCCGATTAATTATAAAGTTAAGCCAGAAGATAAATTATTGCTGATTAAACCCGTGGAATTGAAGGTACTGATAATATGTAATATTGTAGATCCATAATACAATAATCCTATAATCTACGCAAAGTGACACCTCCATCACTTGAAGGAATTGTGCGATTAGGTTGCAAAAACGTAGTAAAAAAGCCATATGGCATATAAAATATTCAACGTAATACATGTAGGACGTGTGAGGGTTATAATAAATACATCAGCTTAAATGAATTATTTATATAATATTGTATTTTGTTCTTAGAAATGTTTCGGTTCACACGTTACAGCGAATGTCATCACAAATACACAAAGTTTAATATAAATGATTCTTGAATTTATTTTTTGATAAATTAAAAATTGATTTGAATAATTTTACGCTTTGAACAATCCGACGAAACGATGTCACCTTGAAATACATATTTATAATACATATTGTGTCGACTTTCCGTAGGCATTACTTGAGCAGATGTTATCGAGTCAATAATAGATTCTATAAACCTCGATTTGTTCAGAAATCATTATTTTCAACACACGTAAATATGATGTCTACTTTATCGCTAACTTATCTTTGGTCTCTGGGCGTGATAAGGATAAGGCGCAGTCAACGGTAAAAAAAGGTTTACGAGGAATTTCGATAAACGGCGGCAAAGCGCACTAACTGTAACCACACTGACAACCGGACAAAATGTTTACAATATTTACCGCGCTAAAGTCCACATTTTCTAACCTAAAATATTAAAAGTTGTAGATAAGTGTGGGTACTTACCAGACAGGGCAGCCCGATACTCCTTCCAATGTGATACTTCCTTTGCAGGCATTTTGAGAACTATTATAGAACTAACTATTTATACTGAAACTATTTTCGACTAAATTAGTCTCACGCGCGAGATGTGGCCCGCGCCGCTGAGTTGCCTGTTGCACTGGGCGCACGGGTTTTAACAATCCGCTGTGGAATGCACTTAGGTAGAATGTTATCTTTTGTTCTTCATCTTGGGGTTTTAGTGAGGATCCTTGCATGTGGTTCACATTTTTTCAAATATCCCGACACGCCAGGCGTTCCGGCAGCGGCTAGTGCTCACGGCTCTCAGCTTTCAGCTTCAGTTCACTACTGCCGTAAGCCGCGCACTGTGAGACTAGAGTGACTACTGACACTGACTAGAGTGCTCAGTGCTCACGCTCAGTGACTGCCTGCTAGCTGCTGATTGCAGGCGTGAGGCGACTGCCGACTTGTTCAATACCGTACCGGTGACCACTACTTCACTGCTCTCACACTATGCGCTGTCATTCAACGATCCGCGGAGTCTCTCTAGTCTCTATTCTCTTGCATGGTTTATCGTGTGATCTCTTTTAACTGTTTGACCCGAATACATTTTGGCTTCATTCATTATGTATACCCAACTCATTTACCATAATGCTATACCGAGTACTGAGCCGTGACGTAATTTATAGTTAGGCAATATCTAATACAATTAATTATAAAGAACACGCGTTAATTATTACCTATCTGAAATATTTCTGTAACATTTTTTGCAAGGTTTTTTATGTGCCATTTGTCGCTGATTTAAATGCTAATTTCAATGTAACCTACATAATTACGATGTGATTTAATCATTTTTTGTTTAGTTCATTCATAAATTGGTCTAGAACCTAATTACCATACCTGTCGTGAGGTACTAACAACGAATAAAAAATGGTTTAATAATAAATTTTCAAACAACTTTCTTCGTAAATAAAGTTAATAAAAATTATTCTAATGAGAAAAAAGTAAGGGTAAAAGGTGAATTTAAAAACCACCAATTTCTAATTTACCCCGCATATTACAATTTATTCTGAAAGTTCAATGTTTTAAGTTTTAATCAATGGATTTTTTTCGATAGATATAAGTAAGTACTCGTACTATGCAATTTCGTAAACAAAAATATTATTCGCCGTTTTCCGATTAAAAATGATTATTTTTAAAGCAAAGACATCATTAAAGAGAGATACCTTAACGTGTGGTGGAAATGATATGAATATAATGTTTGAAGAAACGAAATATGATATCATAATACATGTGTTGGTGTCTACTTAATTATATATATATATATATACATCAATGTAAGTTTGATTGTTTGTTTGTCTTCGATGTTCTCGAAAATCACTGGACCGGTTTCGCTGAAAATATCACAGTTTGTTTTTATTAATGCCGGGAAGCTTTGGAAAGTAGTTTGAATGAAATCCAATATTTAAAACTGTTCTATAACGTTTTAAAATTAGTATGAAAAACATTGAACCCGCCATGTTTTATTTAGGTTAGCCCATAGATATAACAATCTGGTTAGCCACAGATTGCGCATTCAAAAGAAGTTTATTTCGGGTAGAATATTTTCAAAATGGAAAACACGAGTAGGCATTAAGAATTTCATTATATATTTTGAAAAAATAAACCTTTGTAATGAAATAAAATATTCGAATGAATGTTTCTTTATTTGGAGATAATTACTATCGCTGTCAAATCAATTATTGTACCCGAGCAATGCCGGGTACACATTAGCTAGTAGGTACATAAAAAAACACATATTTAAAAAAAAAGTATTAACTAGGGAAATTAATTGCTAATATCACACTGTTTTACACAGCTCCAAAATACATAACGTTAGAACTTATTGTTTAATAATGTCAGCTGTTATGGCACACCCTCATCTCGCTCCCCACCAATTTACCGTAGTTGTACGATAGCAGATTTTAACTTAAGACTACAATAAATATAATTACTGATAGGTCGCGTTTGAAATAACGCGAATTTCGTCATTTTAACGCTAAAAACTCGCCGTTTATTTTGCCGTTTTCGATTAATAAGGCGAAATTTTTCTCGAGATGTGCAACTAACTAACTAACTAACTAACCATCACGTCGTTTCACCGCAGGGATAGGCAGACAGGACGGACCGCGAAACAAGTCAATCTTGGCACACACCTCTTGCTTCAGTCACATTCATACAACGTCTCATAAATTCTCTTCTGTTATTCCGACTTCTGACATGGTCCCACTCAAGTATTTGATTCTTGATCGTGCCTTGTCTTCCTCGGACGTCCTCGGCTTCTTCTTCCATTCTGATTCGCGTCATATGTTATCCTTAAATGCCCGAACCATCTAAGCGTCCCTTTCTTAATCTTGCTCATTATGCATACATCGGCCTTGCATTTTTTATATGTCATGAAGATCTCATTTCTATAGCATTCAGTCTACTTTCGTCCTTCCTCTGCCAGTTTCGTGTCTCACTGCCATACATCAGGGTTAGTATCAGCACTCCATTGTGGACTGCTAGCTTCGCTTCTTTGGACAATGTTCGGGTATTTTAAAATAAGAATTATTTGTTCTACATATTTCTTTGTCTATGGTTTTAAGTTTTTGCTAAGCTTGAGTAGCCATAAAGTGGAGTGTAGCTAATTTCATGTCGTAAATACCGCATACTGTCATTAGTTTTTCGATTTTAAAAAACAATAAAAAAAGGAAAATAAAAATAAAATAAACCACTTTGTAGCAAAATACCAAAAAGAGAACATAACGCCTCTATTGCTGAAGATTAACACCACTTTTCACAAAATAACACTTAATTTGCAAAAAAAAAAATAATGCGAAACTCACAGAAAAACATGCGAACTTTTTAGGTCCCTGCTGACATAAATGTTATTTAACCGATTCATTTTTACAAACGGATTTATATTAATCACGAATATATACTCGTATTTTGAATAAAGTTCATATTTATAATCTTATTCCTATAAGGTATCACGCGGTTTATCGATGGTATGTAAATTATACTAGTATTTGCTATTATTAGGGAAGTCCCTTTTGACACCATTGATGGTATCTTGTATGTCTGAGAAAGATTTCCCTTTAGTCTCGGGTAGTTTCCAGAGAATGTAGATAAAGCCGGCCATAGAGAAACAGGCGAAGGACCAGAAGATGACGTGCGTGCCGTAAGCATCCGCGATCACTTGGTACAGCTTGGTCACCGTGAACGTCATGAGCGCGAGGGACATTTGGATCGTGCTCGACGCGTGGAACTTGACGTTCGCGGGGAACATTTCCGACACGATCGCGAACGGCACTGAGGCGAGGCCCCCGTTGTAGCAGACAACGAAAATCAAGATGGCCACCGTTGGCAGCCAACCAACATTCGCCACGCTGTCAGGATCGGTCGTTTCGAAGTAAAAATAGGTGCCGATTATCACGTTGGTCACGGCGACGCCCAGCGAGGATATCAGTAACAATGGCTTCCTTCCAACTTTGTCCACCAGGAAGAAGACGCCGAAGGATACCGTTAGTTGTACCACCCCCAGGATGATGGAGGACTCGCTGGAGTCGATGCTGCCCCCGGCCTCCGTGAAGATCTGCTGGGAGTAGGCCGTCACGGCCGCGCTGCCGCAGAACTGTTGGGTGCCGAACACCGCCAGGATGACGAACAGAGCATTCCTGTTCCCTCGGTTATATATCAAATCCGTCCATTTGCCCTGGTTCATGGTTTGCTTGGTTATCAATTGTTCTATGTTGTTCATTTCTTGCTTAACGTCTTCCTTCCCCAGGAGGGTCTGCAGGTTTTTCTCAGCTTTGGGGCCGTCTCCGCGCTTGATGAAATAGTGCGGGGAGTCGGGCTGCCAGAAGAAGGTGGCGGCGAACAGAAGGGGGATGACGAGATTGATTCCAGCGAGGACTTTAAAGGATACGTAGGGTCCGATGGAGTATTGGGACAATATTCCGGCCTGGAAAAAGGAATAAAAAACAACTTGAAATAGAGATAATGTAGGTATAATTATTTCCTGTACATCAACGTTAACTTATTATATATTGTATTACTTATATGTATTTTATATTTCTGTATAATCGTCTTTACTGGTTCCTACGTGCGTAGTGGGCACACGTGGGCACACAGTCCTCGGGACATGTCAATTACTAACGGCGCTATAAGATAATTATTTTTAAATAAAATGTTTTAGTACCTACTATGATCTTTAATCGGTTCGGAAGCCATATTACCTATCTATCTAATCTTTAGTTTCACGCTTAATTTTGTAATGCCTTATTATATCGCAAATGTAATGCCTTATTTGTAATGCCTTATTATATCGCAAAAAAAAATACTACGGTACAACCAGTATTACAATATTTAATTTATCATATTCTATTACGATCTAGGAGAAAAGAATCACAACTTAAATAAACTTCCAGTTTGTTGCAAATACTACGATATGGTGTTCCAGTACTTGCTAAGTACTTGTATACCCACCTATTCAAATATGTATATGGTATGTCCCTGCGAGTATGTAAATACAGTTTATTTTATTTAAATATCAACAACAACATTGCATAAACAACTTACAAAAACAACAGTTGTCTTGGAAATTTAGTGCCTTTGCTTGTCGCACATGTGCTAGAATTTTAACAAAAAAATATGAATCATCTCCTGCGTGACCATCTCCAATAGATCACGAAGGCGGAAGGTCACACAACAACTTTACTAATCACACGAATGTAAGTAACTCCAATGCGTTCAGAATAAATTATTTATCAATCGCATTCTAATTACCCAGTTCCATTAAATTGGCAATCATGTGACTGAATAATCCCCGGTAAGGTTAAAACTATTAATGAATAATCTGATCAAAATATAGAATTGTAGGTTTATTACCTTGTTCATGAGGGTAATCATGCACGCTAGGGACCCTCTAATTTTATCTGACGCAATTTCCCCAAGGTACATGGGCGACACGGTGTACACTATTCCGTGGCCCAGTCCAGAGATTGCTCTGGATATATATAGTTCTACTTTGGTAGAGGCGAAGATGATCATGATCCACCCTACAGCGTAGGGGACAAACGCCGAGAGGAGTGTGCGCTTTCTACCGAATCTGTCCGAGACATAGGCGGCTGGAAGGACGCTGCTGACAGAGACGAGGATCATTATGGATGCTATCCACGAGCCATCGTCTGCTGTGATGGGTATGTGCGAGTCAGGAGCCAACAGTATTGGAAGAGTTGGAGACGTCCATCCCTGAACAGTTCCGGCAGTCATTGTTATGAGAGTGCCTGAAAGAAAGCATCTTGTAAATAAGACTGATATTTGCAGTACATTCTACATATATAAAAGATTTATTTTAACAGGTACCACCTAATTACAAGAGGCGTACCTACAGCTCAAAGAGCTGAAAAGTTATGCAGGTGTGCATGCTTAAAAAAAATCGAATAAATTATAATCATTTGCGGAAAATGTACAGTTTCTTTCAGTCATTTGTGTGATTTTTTTCGCGTTTATTTATCGTCCGCCACGCTAGAGATGCCCGTGTTATTACATTTTCATTTAAAATAGAACGATATTATTAAATTTTAAATGACAGTCATTAATTACTCTATGGGAGATTGTCGTAAAGTAAGTAAGATGATATATTTATTAATTGAATTCTTAATAAGCTGCATAGGATTTAAAATTCTCACGGGATTATGCTGTTAGTCAGGATTTTGGGGTATTAAGTCGGGTTGTGCGTCTCGTCCTTCTATCTGACAGCCTTGCGCATGCAAAGTTCATAAATTTGGACAAATATACGACTGTCGAACATTTCCTAAACTCTAAAATGTTATTTGGATTTGAAGATCTTAAATACTGGGAAGGCCTAAAACACATTGACCTCGCCTAATCACAGAGGTGATTGAAATTTACAAGGATTCAGCATTAATAGGGACAACGGGTTAATACTCAATACTCCTTGTCTGGCTTTGAAGGGTCTTTCCAAAAGTGGTTACGCTGATTACTGTAAACCCACATTTAAGATGTTGAATTACTGTGACATGATATCTCTGCTACACAAATGAAATTACATTTTCCCACGCTTTACATATATCATCAAGGTAACTGCGAGGCTGTTTGAAATTTTTAATAATTTTTAAAAGCTGAAATCACTCCTGTGTGTTTGTTTAAGCATTTGTTTTAGGTAGGTTAATATTTCACGAATCCATTAGAAATTTAAAAGTAATAAGATAGATGTTAAGATCTCACCGTCGGAATAATACTATGTTTAGCTACGGAACCCACCTACAGATGTATAAAGTAAAACGTTGATAATTATATTTAATGTAAATAAGTTGAACAAACAAACACAAAGCAAGTAACTGCATTCCTATCTGTCAGAGCAGAATATATAGTAACACATATTTTCACTGTTGTTTATAATAAATCTTCTCCCATAAAAATAAGTATGTAGGTAAACACTTGGATATACAATATAATATGTAGGTAAACACTTGGATATACAATATAATATGTAGGTAAACACTTGGATATACAATATAATATGATTAAGAACACGATGTTATAAAGTGGAATTTTTGTAAAAAAAAGAAGAAAATAAGCACAGCTATAAATGAGTCATGAGTGAGTAAAAGAGAATAAATGAGTCAGGCTATAAATGTTAAACTTTACGTTTGTTATAACAAATAATATTTTGGTAGGTAATTGCATGAATACAATATATTAGTGGTACCTATGTATTGCGATGTATGCAAGATACCCGTCTTACATCATATGAGAATTGAATTCAATAATTACTTTCTTAAAGAGTTAATTGTTATAATTATTTCAAAATCACTATTCTGTATTTTACGCGTTTCGAATTCATACTCGTCCATTGTCAAATTCATGTATTGAAACAGTAAGTGCAATAGTGATTTTTCAAAAAACATGATATCCTTTTCTGGTCATTTTGTAATTAGGTACACACATGACATTATAACTGCCCTTTATTATAGCTAGTTTTAAGAAAAAAATGTTAAAGTTTCCTCAGAATGGGTTTTGCCGAAATTTTCGAATCACGAATTAAAACCAAAATACTTACAACAGAAGGTGGCTATGTATTGCCTCCTGTAAGAAATTTGTTCGGAATCCATGTTTTGAAAAGGTAACAGAAAACACTACTATTTTATATGTCAAACGAAGTGAAATCAGAAATAATATTGATATTGTTAACCGCGTGTGTTGGTTGAGTGAATTGAACGGAGGCACTGACCAACACGTTTATTGAATACCAATAAAAAGCTTTATGGATCTTGATAAGAGGTATAAGATTTGTTACAAATTGCTGCAGATTCCGTATCGATTCGTTGAAGTCATTCGCGCGTGTCATTCCGAAGTAAATTCTACAAAAAGATTCGTATCGGCAAAAGAATAAGAATCTGATAATTAATGTAATATCATAGTTAATGGCTCAATTAGACAGGTTGGTGATAAGAAATTAATGAAAAAAATCATCGGCGCACTGTAAACGCAAACCCTCTTTAAACACCTGCTCATTTACCATTTATAAAAATCATCGAATCATTTTATGAAATATGTTAAAAACTAGATTGATCCGTTTTCAACTCTTTGAAAGTTTCAGGCTATGGAAAATTACGCATATCGTTGTTTCCATTACAAAATTACCTAATTTCAAAAATGTGTTGTTACAAGGATGTGAAAAAACTTTTAAAACGTGGATTTTTTAATAAAAAAAAAAACACAGGTGTATCATGAGTATGTAATTTTTAAAAAATTTATTTGAACAGAAGTTCAAAAATTTTAACAGCAGTTTTAAATATGGATATTTGCTTTGAAAACCATTATAACATATGGTATTTTGTACATGAATTTTTGAAAACAATACGTCAAATCTCTCAAGAAAAAATTGCAGATAGATAGTTTTGCAACCACAAATGAGAAGCCAGATAGATAAATTATTACATATTTGAATAATTTTTATTTTTTTTTTGTTAATCGTATAATTTTGTACAGTCTTAAGGGTCATAATTGCGGACAATATTGTATTATTACTTTAAATAGTAAAAATTGTCAGTTAGGTAATTTTGCAGTGGAGGCAACGATATGTAATATTATGTGATATTAAAATAATTTGTATTAGCAACTACATTCATTCGGAACCTGCTTGTAAGTTGAAAAAAAATATGAAGAAAAAAAAAACAAATTTAAAGAATTACTTTGAATATAAGTAGTTATAAATATTGCTAAATATAGTAACGTTTTTTTGTTTGCTTTTTAAGTCTAAACCTTTTCACAGCGCGTCCGCCAGAGATATATGTTAAATTTGGTTTATTTCATAAGAGTTGCTTGACTAAGAATGTTTAAGAATATTTTAAGAGAACTTTATCTCATCGTATGGCTGTGCAAAGCGCCACTAATATCGATACCTTAGTTCAATAGGGAACTAACTCAAAATGCCTCATTTTGAGAAAACTGGATTTGAAAATTTTTCATAAAGGCATCGCTCCGATGTAAAGTTATTTTGACCACCTATAACACAACAATAGATGCAACATGTAAGTAATTTATCAACTTATCATATAATAGGTGTAAATGGCTACATTTATTAAGTTCCAAACGGAAACATTTGACATGTTTCTCCATTGAACTAAGAATGTGCTGATTTCATTAAAATTCCATAAAGAATTATCTAACTACATAATTAGGACAAATTAGACAATTTTTTTTACGATTTTTTACGATACAGAGTTTCTTTACGATTTTTCATCATTAACTCAAACCCAGAAATTTTGAGTTATTTCCCTATTGAACTAAGGTATATATATATATATATATATATATATATATATATATGGCGGTATATAAATTTGCGTAGTAATTAAGTGTCTAACAATTATTTTACACATTTTATAAATAATTTAATAATTCTTTAAAAACTATTCGTTATCTGCACTGAACGAGTACCACTTGCTATTAGCGTATAGAGAAACGTGTAGCTACTTAAGCATGAAAAATTATAAGACGAAGGAAAATCCAGATAAAATAATCGATATTATATTTCGTCATCAATAACAATTTCATCATGCAATGAATTATAATAGTCAACGTGTGAGGTTTCCTCAAATAGTAATGGATGTTAATTAACCTAGGTAATACACAAAAAATGTTTTCGAAATGAAACCAACGTTCAAAACATAACTAAGCGTTGATGTCTTTTTGGAATGTTGAAATCTTAAGTTAGTGATAGTCAAATTGCGTAAAACAGGCGTCTCATTTAGGCTTTCTTGAGTACTCTTACAAATCAACAATGTATGTAGAATCTGCTTATTATGTAGACTTTCAATAAACATTACCAACAAAAATATTACGCTAATACTTAAATGAAAACTTGAAGTTATATTTTTCTGTTCTTCATGAAATGAATTATTTCCTTTGACACTACTACTACTGCCATCTATGGACGATTTTGGGAAACTTTCGAACAGGACTTTACTAGAAGGCAAAATGTTAATAAATTATTTAGATGCCTGAAAAATAGATTTATTTCATTGAACGGGTTAAAATATTTATACTATCGTTAAAAGTGAAAAATTTTCTAACATTTATATGTATTTAATTAGATTGGCGCTTTGCAGTTGAGATTTTATTGTAACTTTTCATGGATTTTCTGTTTAACTTTGGAATAAAATAATCAACGCCACAGCTTACAATGTATTACGTTCCACTGATGACATAAACAGAGATAAGTATTTCCTGTGCGTGTTGTCCAACTAAGTTTGATTTTTCCTTACTTCTGGTGAAACAATTTCTTTATCCTGTTTGGGACCCAGGAGTCTAAAGGTCTTGCACATTGGCGACATCAGCTACATTAAAATCGGTATAGATCTCACTTCTAAGGATTTTCCATTGAGTGGCTCATTCCATGACGAAAAACTAAATATCTTAATAAAGGTTATTTTTTTAAAACTTTTATTCATTAAATTTAAAATAGTTGCACTTCATGTGGTTTAATATAAACTTATATATTTTTACGTTTTAAATTACACATTGCTTATTTCTAATACTTATTACATAGATAATTTTTACATCTTACTTTAAATATACTTAATCTACATAGATTAAGTATATTTAGAGTGAATTCGAAAAAATGTATATATATTCAGTGAAATAAAAATATGTACCTAAATTTTTTTTATTTCAAGTAAGACATATATTTTGATGCCTTTATATAGCACATAAACAATTTTGTATATGGGAATTCTTTATCTTTTTCAGTCTAATATCCTGTATGGTGTGTCTGTGGAAGTCTTTCATGAACGTGCCGTTCATTTGTGCCGGCTCATTATTATATTAACTCCTGGTAAACCGTGTCACGGCTCGATTGAACTGTGATTATTTTTGACAAACCTTGGAACCACTTAAGAAAGATTGTATGTTTATCTATAAATATGAACATGTCCAAAATGTTCGATAATATTCTTACACATTTCTACGAAGACGAATCTTTAAATAAGTTCCTTTGTTCTAATCGTTTAAATAAAATCATCGTATCCGTGTCTAATTTATAGAAGGCTGAATTTACGCCCATGACCGTGGGAATTGCAATTAATATTTGGCACCATAACCCACCTTGAAGCATTTGTTTTCAAGGGTTCACACATTTGTGTATAGAGATCAGAATAATTACCGCATTTACACGTATGTAGGTACTGTGCAGTACGTGAACGGCGGCTGACAGTCTGACGTCTGGATGTTTTGTACCTACGCCTATACGCTGGGAGCTGGGAATCGTATGAACTGGGGTATGAGCTCATGAATTGGGAGTCAGCTCTTAATATGTGCCGGTTCTTAAATGAGCAGTCGTTCAATTAAGTATTTTTTAGTCGCAAGAAAAAATTGAGCTGGTACCGAGACTTCCGCTCTTAACAAAATGAGTCATTTACCCATCGCTACTTTATTGTAATGTAGATTGTCTCTATAGCAAGGTGGTAATAAATTGTTAAAAAAATAGAAAATAAAAATAAAATTTTATATTATAAATTAAGTTATATTTTTGATAAACACAAATCACACCTAGTTGTAAAACTACATGTAAATAATTGGATTACGATGACATTGACATATTAAGACGAAATTATTGTCGAAATTTCTGGAAATCTGGGGTTTCTCAAATGCATACGAGTATTTCCACGAATTATTTATTAGTGAAACTAATACATTTATTCATTTTTTGTAGTATTTTGGGACACACTTATAGAAATAGGTCATTCAGTTGACTTTGGATCCATGAGTTTGTCTCTTTCAACTCCCTTTAACAAATTAATAAGCAGTAACCATAAACAGCCAGAGCAGATGTTCTCAACCTTATTTGTCTCAACGCCCACTTTTAACCCGTTTTCACATCAGCCCCTCTGCGACATTGCAATGAAATCTAAACATATACGCTGTGACTGAGTGATAATAAATCTCACTTCCGCGGTCGGCTCCATACCCCGACACGATATTTTCATCACCCCCGTTCTTCTTTATGCTAGTTTTGGGCTATTGACACCAACAACAGGGCTGAGAAATCTAGTTAGGTGTTATAACACTTAAAAAAAAGCTATTAATTCTTTTCGATAGAATAATCGAACAGTTTATTTTGTTGCACAATTCTTCCAACGATATACCTACGACGAAATTGAAATTTATAAAAAATACTTTTGTGGCCCCTGCTTCCTATGTAAGTCCTACACAACCCCTTGTAGCCCTTCACCGCCTCCTATTTGCCCATGATGCCATCACCGTCCCCCTGGATCTCTCCAACACACAGTGGTGGGCGGTAGAGTATATATGTATTTGTGTATATAAAATATATATTATAATTATTTTCAATATTTCTAAACATTATTTGTAGATTTATTAGTTATCCAACAATAGGACAGGAGTAAGTCGAGGTGCATTTCTGCAAGGAAGGATCGAAGTGGAAGGTTCCAGTGCAGTTATAGTAGTACATCATCCATGCTGTGTTTACATAGCTGCAAAGGTAGTACGACCTGAAAAATAAAATAAACAAATTAATTAATGCAGTTTCATATGAAATGTACGTATCTCATTCAGGAGTCCTCGATTCGGCCCAAGATGATTTGTATAAACCGGCAACGTTGGTGCAGATGGGTTATGAACTCGTTAGATGAAATACTAGTTTGTTGACACTGAATATATTTCTTTAATTAATACACTGAATGCTCTAATGAGACTATAATCTCTTGCTTTCATACTAAATTATTGAAGGTTGTGTTTACTGAGAATTTTCTGAGAAAAATAAGCTAAAATTATTGTATAGTTAGGACGTTATTTATAAATCGTCCTTTGAAATAAACCATAGAATAGTGCAAAACATGACTTGCATTTAAGGCTAAACGAAACGTAATACGCGCTCACAGATGGCGCTAATTAAAATATTTTAGAAAATACCACTAAAGGTGCTAAAGGCACGTAATGATTTTAAATATTAAAATGAATTAAAACTTTAAATGCTTAAAACTTTTATGACCATATGTAGAGTGGAAGATTCTCTCAGTATCACCATGGTGAACGATCATCATGCAGAATAGACAAGTTGCCTAAAATGTCGTTATATGTGTTTGATGACCAGATCTGAATAGCCAGGTACTCCTCACCCTTCTCTTATCCATCTCCTTTCCTCCCAACTACCCATACCCTCACAAAATACCCCAATCGGGGATGCTATAGTCGCACTGGCTCCAGACTGTCGGGACACTTGCACGGTATTCACATAAAAAAATCACAACTCTGTACAATTGATGTCAATCGTTTTAATTATAATTGAATCATGAAATTCCACCAGCAATAATCAATCACCAGTATCAAATATATTACATGTATTTTACTATCAAATAATAATAATGTGAATTAGTTAATTTGCTCATTTCGGAGGTAATGACCAATAAATTATCGTAAATATTGATCCAAAGAACATTAAAGCGAAATAATAATTTGTTACTAGACATGACAGGTGAGATTCAGTATGGAACACTTACAGATTAAACATTTTTATACGGCGTCAATCAATCAATGATACGCTCTATCGCTTGCAAATATATTATTACTACTGAGCGAATTCCAATTGGACGGATAAAGCACCAATGATTTATTTAAAATAAGTTTCAAAAATCGTACGGATTCGTGATTTATTGAATCGATTGTGGGAAGGTGATTTCGTTTATGTTTGCATCGTCTACAAGTTCGTACCGTTAACCCGGATCTTGAAAGTGCTTTTCTTTCAATCATAATCATTTATTTGATGCTAAAGCACTGTAAAGCATGATTATGGAGCCTTGCAAAAGAGATTTGAACTCACGTACGAGTTCTCTTCGAATCACGCAAAACTACAACCGTCTATTTATGTATATATACAGCTTAAACCTCTGTGTCTGTAACATTATGTGATATTTATTATACAGGGTGGCGTAAAACTACCGTTGTTATAAAGCATACAAAGGAATGATGACATTAGGTTTTTAAATAATTTAAATAAATCAAATTGAATAAAGTTATTTCCTTAAATATTTCCGAAATATTACGATTTTTGAAGAATGGAAGTAATTTTAGGGGTATCGAAAGTTGGGTTCCATGATAATTCATCACGCTTTTAAGAAGTGTTATAAAAAATTAAAAAAATGTTTTTTGTGTTAGTAAAAGAATCATAAAAAATGGCTAACGCCCGTTCTTCCCAACTTTTCGAATGATCAGTCTGAGTCACAGATCAGCCGTGTGTTTGTTTTGTTTAACATCCACTCTGTTTGCCTGTTTCCAAGCATGTTTTATCCGAAATTGTCTATGGAGGTGCCCGCCCACTTTCGTAGACTATAAAATAGTACCCTCCCACATTCATAGAAAATAAAATAGTGCCTGCCCAGTTTCATAGACGCACAATTGACATTTGACGTTTCTCTTTCGTGAAAAAGAAGACAAAACGTAGCTTATAATAAGTAAAAGAGTTAGGTTCTCTTCAGTTTTATTTAAAACATACAAAAATATGTTCTGACATTCAGAAACGGAAATAAATCTTTGTCATTCAATATTTGAATCGCGTAGAATAGATCGCAAACTAACAATGACGTTTGACATTTCACTGATATTCATTCACCCTGTTGACACTTTTTATAAGTAGTCCTCTGTTGAGGGAAACTTAATCTAGAAAAGTCGATATCCTAAATTGATCGCAAATTTGATCGAGAATTTCATTGGGAAGAGCGTATTTGTGCATTTGAACAGTGTTGAGGCAAAATTTCGGCTCAATAGTTGCTCAATAGGGCTGTGAAGAATAGCTGTAAGTCTATTAATTATTCGTAGTGGGCATATGTTGTGATCGCGCAAGAACTTGATGAGTTCTTTGCTGAAAGTACAAATTTACTTACATCAATCAATATTTCCTTAGATCAAACGCAATAATACCCAAAAATTCGGCAAAATATGAGAATATTTTTAAACACGCACTTCTAAACGGAATACAATTTTCATGTAAACATACTCGTATGTGTTACCTACGAAGGCCACAGGCTAATGTGGCATTTGCCATCAGCGCATAGAGTTTAATGTTGTGTGAAGAAGGGAATATTTAGCAACGATATTTAGAATTGTGAAAATTTTAGACAGGCCGCCCAAAACACAAGACTTCTTAAGGCTACCTCTGGAGCCGACTGAAGTAATTCGCCACTATCGAGGACTGTTATGAAAACATCAGGTAATCGTAATATTTAGGTGCAGGTTTCGTGTACTTACTTGCAGAGTGTTTTAGGAATGGGGTATCTTCCGGCAGCGGTGCACTTAAGAACGACGTCCGCAGCGCAGCCTGATATGCCACTCGCGGCGCAGAAGGTACCAGAGGCCATATTGGCGTCGCACTTGGTTCCCGCGCCACAAGAGATGGTGGGTGCGGTAGGCGTTAGACCATCTGAAAACAATAATTACTCAATTGGTAACTTTGAAATAAAACATGATTTAATGTAGGTAATATTATCGAACTGAAATATCTCGAAGTGTGATCTATGCCTATCAAAGAAAACTGATGTCGCCAATTCGCTTTATTCTCCTCAATCTATTAAATTAATGCTAACCCATAGCAGTTTTAATGGTAGACGCACTTTCAAAATTTTACCAAAAGAAATTCAAACGATAAATTAAATATCACCCTACGTAAAAGAAGTAAAATCATGGCCGAATGATCTAGATTTTGAAACATTACTTAAAATAAAACTAAAATCTTTGTTATTACTATCTGCCTACTTTAACTATAACTTCAATATTTTACAAACTTAAACAAACAAAAAATCCGTTTCCATAAACTTTAACTCTAAAATAAAAATGGATTCAAACAAAGTGTATTTTCGTTTAATTCAATTGATATTCTACCACACATATTACTTAAATTTATCATATTCCCATTACTTACAATTATAATTTAAACAATCATACATGTAAAAAAATTACATATATATTATATTCTATGCTGTGTTAAAAATTGTGGGAAAAAATAAAAGAAAAAAAAATCCTATTCCCCAGACAAGCCTAAGGAAGCTGCTTTTCTTTTTAAACACTTGACTGCGCACAGAAAAGGGCGGTTCATTTGATAGATTCCTCTATTAACAGACGTTATCAGTCTTTAGACCTCAGTTGGGAATGATGTCGTTATTCTACTGGTATTTAAATGGAACTAGCATCATTAATATACTCGACATTGGCGCATAGTCGGGAAACATTTGAACACGATTGACATTTATCACACGAGAACGGGTCGCTTGTAGAAGCGTAACTCATTGTATTCAACTCAATAGCTCGGCGATGGAATGATTTGCCTGGCTCTATGTTTCCTTCCTCCTACAACATGGGTCTCTTCAAGACCCAGGTTCAATTCTTACTTTCCTCAAAAAGAGCATGAAAATAGTATTTACAACATACTAGACATAGAGGCCCTGAAAGAAAATATTTCCCTCAGAGGCCACCGTTTGGAGCTTATAAAAGATTCAAAATAAATTACATCCAAAGAAAGATGAAATGATATTTTTTTACTGTTGTTGAAAAGTGTTTTGGTTAATTCATTGTGTTAACAAGTTATACGTAATTAAGGTCATCTAAAATATAATTTAACATTATTATTTTATCATATTCATAAACTTCCCGAGGAAAAAAACCTTTTGCAAACAACTAAACAAATGTTTTCACATAAGTTTTATCTTATCTCAATTTTCTGTGCTACTTATTTAGAATGTTCCTGATTACGAAACGCATAAATAAAAAGGAAATTAAATGAGGTTAAGGATTTATGAAAAAAAGCTACGAGTTTAAAACCGAACAAAAAAATTACGAAGCTCTACCGCTTTAATTTTAAGTTCTCGATTTCAAGACCGCGTCGTTCAAAGGTTGCATTTTTATAGCGTATTTAATTAAAAAAAAAAAATCTGTAATCAAATGCTTCCAGCAACGATTTCCCATGTCCTTGAAAGCATGAAAGTAGCAGTGGCGGTTTTCTCTAACGTTCGTTTGTGCAGTGAACTCCCATAAAAATAAAATAAAATAAAACAAACTTGTATCATAAATTTACCAAAGTTTAAACAGCGCGCCGTTCAAATTCGGTGCTAAAAATTCACCCGTACGTATAGGTAATACTCTCCGAGGGCGAGTCCAAAATAAATTCCATATCTGCGATCAGCATCCAAGGGAATTTCTGCACTGAGAAATACTTAATAAATTGTTATTCTCGTGGCGCTTCCACGGGAAACCGTGCTGAGCGTGCAATCCTTCAGAATCTACAAGGCGACTGACTGTGTGCGCAGCTATATGAATAAATTTGTAAGGAATAGTATTTTTTTCTGTGATTATCGGGTTTAAAGTCTTTATTAAAACATTTATTATCCCTGTGTTTAATTCGTAGAACTCCATCAATTTTTTGTAAAATTTAAAGAAAATAAATTTAATAATGTTATTATTAAGTTCTGCAAGTATTTTAGATGTTATTATTATGACAGCTGTTACGGCGTTCAAAGACATTTTCAAACTGTTTGAACCTGCTAAATTAATTATAATAACACATTATTCGGGTGGTAGTTAAATTTACAATTCTTTCACAGAAAAACCAGAGATGTCCCCGCGCATTTGAAAGGTGTTTCTAAGAATGAATGAGATCACAAGCCACTGATTTTTACATAAATGTATTATGTTTTAGCCATAGATGAAAGTCATGTTATTTACATATATATCCGTTAAGGGCTGCTGGAGAATAAAACCTTGGGGTAACGGTGTTTTTTAATTTCACATCCACCAGGCCAAGACTACCCGTTAACCTAAATAGATTTTTAACATTCAGGTAGCAAACATAATGATTTAAACAAAAAAAAAGTATTCAGTGTATCATGGATATATCCTGCTGTTTGTTATTCAATAGCTCCGCCCTGATACTGCGAAGCGTGTGACGCATGACCTAAGTGTGAGCAAGTATCAAGCAATAGTTGAATATTATATATATAATTATGGCAACAGTTTTCGTTTGCCTTTTTGACTGCAAGTATTTTTTTGTTGGTTGGCAACTGCCTCAAACACTAGGAGCGCGGTGTGTGGACAGAGCTAATGTTGAATTGACTTTATGAACACTATGGGCACATTCGACATTTTATTTCATAAGCCCTAAAGTAGGACGTTGGACAGAGTACTAAGAGTGGGTAAAATTTGTCTTCTTCCGACGTATAGATAAAACTAACTAACCATCACGCCATTTCACCGCAAGGGCAGGACCACACAACTGTCCCAGTACACACTCTTTGATTCATTCATATTCATACGTCGTCTGATGATACATATGTCTGTTATTCTGATTCTTCGGTCTACTTTCATCCTTCCTCTAGCAGTTACATGCCTCACTACAAGATATAAGCATTTTACTGTGGACCTTCGCTTCTTTGGACAATTTACTTAAAATACGTAAATGTAAATATATGTATTAAACAAAATAATTTAGGTTACAGTGTGATATGATGCATATACGTAACATTCTATTATACAGTTGAGATTACCCACTACTTTCCCACTCTGGAATAAGTAACTTATGGTTACTCCTTCAGGGTGCACGTCAAGGACTCTAATTTTTTAATTAAACGAATCTATAATTTTTAAAGAACTCTAAACCCTCAAGTGTCCCTGCACAGATTTCTGCACATCAAATTGGTTAATACAGATACTGACGACGACAAAATATAGCCCTTAGCGGATGACCGATAATCGGAGTAATCCAAGACTATATTCAGAACATACCGTACCCACAAAACTAGGGCAGTCCCTCCAGAGCAGTGCAAAGCGACTTCCTGCTTCCGACACTCTTCCCAGTGAAGCATTGCACCAGTCACCCAGGGTATTCCTTAAGAAGAGTGTATCTGGGAGGTGGGGGTTTTATTCTACAATTCGAAATATGAGATTCTATTCTACAATTCAAATCAATTAAACAATATAATTTCGGATTTAATTCTATTCCAGTACACACAATGAATTTTTGTCGCCGTTCTTATAATATTTGGTGGTGTAATTGCCTTCCAAGCACTCGATCAGGGATCGATTATAGGCCTTGGCAATAAAAAAATTAAATGTATATATTTGTACGAGTATGTTTTTTTTTAATATTCCGTGTTATTTTTCACGGGTCTGCCCTAGTATATTATATAGTTCACATTAAAGGAGTATTGAATGATAATCACCCGGGCAGACTTGAAATTGAGTGTCACTGATGCAGGCAAAGTTTCCTAAGCAGGTCCCACAGGTGCATTCTGCAGTGTTACTAGCCCCACATACTGGGGAGGACATTGAATTGCATAATTCGCCGGTTTTGCACGTAAAAATGGTGTCTGTGACCAGCGCCCCTGAAACAAAAATAAATAAACTTATTTGATGGGAAATTATAGCATTGTTAATAATTTAATTAATTTATTTATTTAAAAAAACATTTTCTTCTAACCCTCCTTCTTACTTACAAGATTCTTAAAGGATAATTAAAAATTGGTATAGTTAAGCCGGCCTTTACCCCGGTTTAGAGCCCTTTTAACTATACCTATGCAGCGCCATAGAAACAAGTCAACCTTACGCGCCGCTTAATATTTAGACCGCGAGTACCTAATAGGTACTTTTAACAACTACAACTTTTTGTAAAGGTAATAAGTCGGTACTCGCAGTGAGTAACGAGTCTTTAAAAAAATCCACGGTCGTATTAAAATACCAGTTTTCTTTTCAAAAGCACGTTTTTACTTGTAAAAACGGGTCCGATGTAAAATTTTAAATGGTACTATACTATTTTTCATCAGATGACATCATATAGTTACAGTATAGATACAACCTGTCCGCATTGGCGTCGCAAACAGGTTCAGATGATGGCAGAGTCAAGCGGAACCGTTTAGATCTATTGCTTTTAATAATTTTTGTAAGTCGATTTATTCGTAGTAATTAATAAACGTAATTAGTAAAACTTCAATGTATATACAATAATATAAATCTTAATATATTTCACTACAACTCTCCAAAATTTTCTTTCGCCAGTATCGGACTTTATAGTGTTTAATTTATCGTATGAAGATTTTCAGGATATATTCGATAATGGGGGCATCACACACGTCGAAAATCTTCTAACAAAAAAATGTTTTTTTATATAGAGAAATTATTTTCAAGTACAATATCATCAATAATATCGTATTTTTCAATATTAGAATTGCAGCACACTTAAAAGTCACGTCATTTGTTATTGACTACAATGAAAAGATTTGATAAATAAATAAAAATCTTACCTGTAGTGAAATCACAGAACTGGTATTGTGTCGGGGAAATGCATTTCGTATTGTATCGATAACATACGTTACATCCTTGTGATAAAACTCCACCTGTCGTTAACTAATAGAAAAAAAAAGTTGTTATAAAGGAATTTAAAAAAAAAGATTAGACTACCTACAGCTGTCACAATAATACAAAGAAAAATACATACAACATTGTCGTGTTTTAAACAGTTACAACTTGTCACTTCTTGTCCAATCATATTTTTAGATAATCTTTAATACGGTTCGTATTAGTAATAAATCAGAAGAAAAACTTAGGTTTGTTTGATACTGTTAATTCATTGTTTTTGTGTTAATTCGTAGAACTCCATTTATTTATTTTTTAAATTGAATGTAAATCAAATTTAATAATGTTATTATTAAGTTCTGCAAGTATTTTTAGTTTTTATTATTATTTAAGACCAGTTTGAAAATGGCCTTAAACGCCGAAACAGCTGTCACAATAATAAAAATACTTGCACAACCTAATAATAACATTATTAAATTTGATTTACATTCAATTTAAAAAAAAAAAAAAGTTTTTATCCTACGAATATTATGCAAGGTTTATTATACTTTGATACAAACATTAACTTATGCTGTTCTAACATAATTCAGGGTTGGTAGATATAAATTTAATATATCATTTTCTCTTAAATATATGATGTTAGAATGCTTCTTATGATAAATTATCCATTTGGATTTTGGATTTATTAATTTGAATAGGTTTCATATTGAGTTTATCTTGAATGACTGCGAACAATTGTCCCTTAGTTTCGTAGTAATAGGTAGTAAAATAAATATGAATAGCAGTCCAGTATGTATATACTAGCGTCGTCCAGGAGCCAGGAAATGAGAGAAGGATTATTTTTACGGTTGTAATTAATTTAATTTAAAATGATTTTTATAGCGAATTTAATAAGTACTATCTCTCTCACCAGTCTATTTGAGAGGGTTTATCAGGAATCGCAGCGGAAGACTGTTAGAAAAGATTTTTCAAAAGCCTAACACTTATGGGTTATTGGTTTAAATCTCAATAACGACGAAATCACTGTTCGACCCCATTTGTGATAGATACTCTCAGTATAGCCCTGGTGGAAGACCACCATTCGGAATCGAAACGTTGATTGAAAAATAAAGACATTCGCTTCCTGGCTGTCCGATCACGCATATTATATTCCGAGAATTTCCGTTGTAAATGGACGGTATCGTGTGTTGTTGTGAGAACCATAGTTTCATTTATTATGAAGATAGTGAACAACAAACTAGCTATTCTTATGTTTGGTGACCAGATCTGAACCCCACCTTCCTCTCCCCCGTCTCCTTACCCTCCCCATACCCTTCAGCCTCATAATATACCTCAATCTGGGTTGTCACAATCTCACCTCAAACTCAATCTTAGCAGGGAGCAGTTGAGACTCTTTTGCGGTATTCACATTAAAAAAGTTAAAAAGCGTTGTATTTTTTTTGCGTGAATCGTATTTATCCACTGAACAGAGAATACCTAGAACTGTGATCTATACCGATTTGGAAGAAAACTGATTTCGCCAATTTACAAAAGACCATACGATGTCTAGGCCCTAGACAGATGTAAGAAATTTTAATAATTCTCTTCAAAAAAGAAGTTCGATTCTTGAAAATGTTTGATTATCACCGACAGTAAGGGTAAATTGAGTTTAGTTTGGGCACATGGACACGCCCATAACTCACTTCTTTGCAGTGGAGCTGAAATATCTTACCCATTTGTGTTTAAATTATAAATAAAATAAAAGCAAGTACATGAAAGGGGTCACATGTAACTAGGTATATATATCGTATTTTGGTCAAGCAAATTTCACATCTTTTGGGAAAGAAACATAGGCCTTATTGCAAGCATAATAGTCATGCTGATTGTCACGGAGGTTAAAGCAACTAGGCCTATTTTTGTTTGCCAAAAGGTTCGAACCAACGTCTTAGACCAAAACAGACTATGTTTGACAATGTTTGGGAAAGAAACTTAGGCCTTAGTGTAACGCTCATGTTGTTATTGTTACGGAGGTTAAGCCTGTGTTTGCTTGCAAGAAAATGTGAAATAACCCCTTTGACCAAAACACAGTAGATAAGTAATTATAAAAATAGACAGAGGGGGTAAAAACTTGAATTGATATTTAATAACAGTTCTGAACTAAAAATATTGAATTATGTTATTGTAAACAAACTAAAATTTATAAATAAATTAATCACAAAAAAATACCCTTCTCAATATTGTCTAGAATTTTAGATAGCAGTTATTGAAATGAAAAGTTGTCTGTTACGTTCATTAATATCAACGCGTATTGCAAAACTAGTACACATTTTTTTTAGTAAACCAAATTGTATTATGCTATTATCAAGTTCTGCCAATAATTAAAAACAATTTAATACATTTATTAAAAAAAAAAAATAAAAAAAAAATATTGAAGTTCTACGAATTAATAACATTTAATAGTTTAAATTTGATAATGTTTACGCAATTCAATTCAATATTATGAAGCACGTCATTAAAGGAGGGAGGCAACACAATTTTTTTAAGACGAATTAAGTTATACCGCCACAAAAATATATTTTTAATTTCACAAAAACTGACGTAAATTCTCATCGTACATGAAATAAATGGTTTTAAAATAGAATAGAATAAAAAATAATTTTTGTTACCGCAAAAAAAAAGATCCCGATAATGAACATTTCCGTAACGTCTATCTCCTGTAGTCGAGATAATATCTTTACGTTTTTAACGAGCTGTTGGCCGAGACGATCTCTTATCGCCTTATCTATTCATATGTATTTTGGGATTTCTAGATGGAAATCATGTGACATCAATTAGATTGAGGGTAAATATTTCAATATACTCAACCTTGAATAAAAGATGATTTATTATTCTATCTACGAGAGATTTTATTCATTTGATGTTATGCAGCTCATTGAAATAAGTGCAATGATTGCACATCATTATTTATTGCATTAATTTTCCAAGTACGAAGGCTTATCTGACACTTTAAAAGTTATTAAAAATTTCCTCGTATCTTCAATATTCCCACTAACCGTCCCTTCCTTATGACGATGACACAAGCGTAACGAGTTTAGGTCATAGGTTTTCAACCTTATTTTGCCCACCGCTCACTTTGAGAATATTTTTTTTCTCTAGAGCCCCCCCTCCCAATTTTTGTCGCGAATCTGAAACAGCTATTGCCACGATTATATTTAAACGTGTAATTACACTGTAATATTATATGGTCGCAAGATAGGATATGACTCCTATCCTATTTCTGACTTTAAAGAAGAATGTTTCAATGAGATCATTTAAAACGCATACTTAATTATATTGAGAAGTATTTTTTTATTAACATTCAAACGACATTGAATCCATAACTTATCTAATGAGAAGGTTGAATTTGGTGCATTTTAAGGAGTTTAATGTCAGGCTCGATTTTACTTAATAACGACCGGAAGTCGCCGCGTTCAGTAACGCGGAGCCGATTTCTCTTTTTAGTTACCAATGTTGCTACAGTACTAAATCTACGTTCAGCTAAATAGGTCGATGGGAATGCTATTAGAAATCGTTGAACAATCGACCATAACCCTGGGCACAGTAGCGAAATCGGCTTCTGGAGCCAAAATTCTTGGTAGCCATTCTTAAATTTAATTTTCAATTCCTCATTTCTCGTCAGTTCTATTATTTATATTATTTAACTGGGATGATTAATTAAAAAAAATATGTACTGGAATTTTTTAATTAAGAAAAAAAAATCTCCAAACAAATTGTACTTCTGACGGGTATCGTTCAGTACGGATGAAGTCACGCGCACGTCCGCGCGCTACCTCTTCTGCCCGTTTTGGCGGTAATTATAAAAAATATTTTTGAAAATAAATTTACCCATGGAAACGACCTCAAAAAAGAATACGTGTATTTAAGTTTGAAGGTGAATATTGATTTTTTTTTGAATAAACTAAAATTCTCTATTCTTTCTAATAGGTATACATCATACTTCTAATACTATGAGCACTGCATGCTGTACAAATGAGATGTGTACTAAAACCACGTTTTAACGTATTACAAATGTTGAGAATCTGAAAGTATGCACGGTTGAAGAATACGTAGTAAACAAGATGAAGAAAGGGACGCCAAATGGTTTGGACATGTGCAGTGGATGAGCGGGAAAAGGAGTGTAAAGAGAGTATATTATGCGAAAGTGAATTGTAGAAGAAGTCCGGGACGCTCGAGGAAGATATGCCACGACCAAGTGAATCAAATATTTGAGTCGGGTCATGTCACGATTCTGAATGACAGAAGAGTATGTATAAGATAAACATGAATGCGAATGAAGCAAGACATATTACGTGCAAATACAGAGTTGTGTGGCTACCCCTGCGGGGAAATGGCTAGATAAGATATAAAGTCAGATCACACGTTCAATAATATGAGTATATTTAACATTTCAGCTCGGTTTTCCAAAAAATTTGCATTTTATGGGTTCGTGTTTTGAGTGTTTTATGTAAGCATGCATTTATTACACACTGAATCAATCTCAGGTGTGTTTTGAAATGTTTTGCATAGTCAGGTATTATAACACGAGAATTAATTGTAAATCGTAGAACTTCATTCAATTTTCACGTAAACCAAATTTAATAATGTTATTATTAAGTATTTTCAGTTTTTATTATTGTGATAGCTGTTTCGACGTTTCAAACTGACTGAAATAGCTGTCACAATAATAAAAAATAAAAATACTTGCGGAGCTTAATAATAACATTATTTCAAATAAAAAAAAATAACCTATTAAATTGAGAAAGGCGGGAAATTAGGACAAACCTGTCCTCATTTTACTGAAAAATTTATAAAATACTCAAATTCTCGTTTTCGTACCAGAACCTACACTTACTAAGGATGAATGGTAGATATAAATTTGCCCTGAATTTAAAACCAAACAGTTTAGAAAATTCTGAGGAAGATAAGTTTGTATCAGGTTGAGGTGTTAATTAAGAAGGGATGTATTACACAAAGTTTTGTGTTTTATTTAAAAATAAATTTATTCACATTTAAGCACCTATTTTCTAATTAAAGCCGTATCGATACATTAAATAATATAATTCACATTCGATTAAGTACATTCTCTTCCATCGCTTTACACATTTTTTGATGTGATTTACGTAACAAGTTATATGTACAACAGGAATTTTTATTAGTATTATAATTATTTAACTATATATAAAAAGAGATCTTTATATTTGAATTGAGTGTTTTGTTTAATATCATTATGTTTTGATCTTCAAAATGCATCTACGCAGAAGATTATTATAAATAATTCGATCCATCATCGTAAGCACGCCACAGATTGAAGTATGTAGTCAAGAAGATCCAATCATAACATGGCTGAATTGTAATGATCATGTTATTGGAGAAATATAAAAAAAATCTGTGAATACTGAAAATCATATTGTTTTAAGAACGTACCTACATTCAGGTACTTGATTATTAATCTTAATCATTTAAATAATATCATATTAATAACATTTCAACAACTATATAGAAAAAAAAACACACACGAAAAGAAAAATACATACAATACTCTTGTCCAATCCGTGATTATTTTTTTAATAACATATGTTTAGATAATCTTTAATACTGTTCGTATTAGTAATAAATCACAAGAAAAACTTAGGTTTGTTTAACATTGCTACTTAATTGTTTTTGTGTTTAATTCCTAGAACTCCATTATTATTTTTTTATAATTGAATGTAAATTAAATTTAATAATGTTATTATTAAGATCTGCAAGTATTTAGTTTTTATTATTGTTGAAAGCCAGTTTGAAAACGGCTTTAATCGCCGAAACAGCTGTCACAATAATACAAAACTAAAAATACTTGCAGAACTTAATAATAACATTATTAAATGTGATGTACATTCCAATTTTAAAAAAATATTGATATTGAAATGTATCCTACAATTATTATGCAAGGTTTATTAAACATTCGATACAAACAGCAACTTTTACTGTTTTAACATAATTCAGGGTTAGTAGATTTAAACTTAATAAATCATTTTCTCTTAAATATATGATGTAAGAATGCTTTTTATGATAAATTATCCATTTGGATTTTGGATTTATTAATTTGAATAGGTTTCATTTTGAGTTTATCTTGAATGACTGCGAACGATTTTCCCTTAGTTTCAGGTAGTAAAATAAATATGAATAGCAGTCCAGTAAAGGAGAAAAAGGCAAAACCCCAAAAGGCAACATACGTCCCAAGGTTATCAGCCACAACTTGGTACAGTTTGGTTACAACAAAGGTGGAAAGAGCCGTATAAGTCTGAATGACACAGGTAGCTAGAGACTTGATATTCGTTGGAAACATTTCTGATGTGATCGCAAAAGGGACTGTAGCTAAACCTATAGTGTATGAACAAATAAATATTATGATTGCAGTCAAAGGAATCCAACCAACTATTGACGTGTTAAATTCCATATGCTTCGCGAAGAAGTAAGAGCCTACGACTGCAGTGGTTAATCCGACCCCAGCCGAGGACATCAGTAGAAGCGGCTTTCTACCAAGACGATCCACAAGTAGTGACGATATTCCAGAAGTGAATAACTGAACTGATCCAAATAAGATGCAGGCCTCCTTGGCTCCCATCCCGCCTTCCGTTTGACTGAATATCTGCTGCGCATACGAAATAACCGCAGTACTTCCACATAACTGTTGCGTTGTATAAATCCCCAAGATTATAATCAAAGCACGCCTGTTTCCTTCCACAAGGATCAGATCTTTCCATTTTCCTTTGTGCTTCATTTCTGCGGTTACTAATTTCTCCATGGTTTCCAGTTCGGCCTTGACGTTGGTTCTCCCACGCAAGTTTCGAAGCGAAGTTTCTGCCTTCTCGGGTTCTTGCGACTTGAGATAGTAGTATGGGGATTCGGGTACCCATATGAAGATTAAAACAAACGCTATGGGAACTATTAAGTTTAAGCCTGCTAGGGTTCTCATGGACACGTAAGGTCCTATACTGTATTGTGAGAGAATTCCAGCCTGAAACAAAGAACACAATACTTGATAAGACACAATATGATTTTTTTATTACGTCTGAGATGCAACCTGAGGAAATTTTCAACGATTTATTTTATTTTCATTACTTAAAACCATGAGTTTTGAAAAAAAAAACATCTTTAATATTCGTAGGTAATACCTTGGACATAACAGTTATGAGAGTTGCCATTGAGCCACGGACTTTATCTGAAGCTATCTCTCCTATATACATAGGAGCTGTTGTATAGACCAAGCCATATCCAATCCCCGACACCATTCTTGAGATGTAGATGAGAAGTACGGAGTTGGCTTCCATGATTAGCACCCATCCCAGGATGTAGGGAACCGCCGCCAAGAGGAGAGTCGGTTTCCTCCCGAGACGTTCAGCCAGGAAGGCGGCTGCCAAAGGACTGGATGCCGAACTGAGGATCATCAGGGATGCTATCCATGATGACTGGTCTGGCGTAGTGGGAATAGGAGAAGAAGGATCCAGTAGGATGGGCAGAGTTGGCGATGTCCATCCCACGGTAGTACCAGCGGCGGCTGCTATCAGTGTCGCTAGAAAGAAAGATAAATAAATGAACACCGGTACAGGCAAATCATTTTATTTATTTATTTACTATTTTATACGCCTATGAGCCTTTTACATTATATAAGGTGGTTACATTTTTCAAACAAGTGTTAGCACTAAAACAATGGTCGGGTACAACAATAATTAGTTACGATGATTATTATTACAATTAATTTAAATTAATTAAATTAATTGTAATAATAACATTTAATTTAAATTAAATTAAATTAATTGTATTAATAATATTTAATTTAAATTGAATTAAATTAATTGTAATAATAACATTTAATTTAAATTAAATTAATTGTATTAATAATATTTAATTTAAATTGAATTAAATTAATTGTAATAATAACATTTAATTTAAATTAAATTAATTGTAATAATAACATTTAATTTAAATTAAATTAATTGTAATAATATCGATTAATTTAAATGTGTTATAATGGATACCACGATGTGATAGCTTCATACAATAATATTATTAAAATAGTTTACAAAATAGATTTAACAAAAAAATAGTATAAAGTTATCAGAAATAATATTTTGGACATGGACAAATTGTTAAGGTGAGTTTTAAACAATGAATTTGTCAAGTTAAAAATATCGATATCATTTGTATATTTGTTTTTTAAACTATGTAGGTGAGGAATTGGCGAGTTTGCTTCATAATTTGTTTGTGAAAGGTGATTTTAAAGAACGCACGTTTGAATGTATTTGAGCTTACTAACTAACTAACTAACTAACTAACTAACTAACTAACTAACTAACTAACTAACTAACTAACTAACCGACTAACTAACTCACTAACCAACTAACTAACTAACTAACTAACTAACTAACGAACTAACCAACTTGCCATCACGCCATTTCCCCGCAGGGGTAGGCAGAGAAGACGGACCGCCAAACAACTCGATCTTGGCATACACTTCTTGCTTCATTCACTTTCTTACAACGTCTCATACATTCTCTGTTATTCCGATTTCTGACATGGCCCGACTCGAGTATTTGATTAACTTGATCGTGCCATGTCTTCGACGGTCACCCCCGGCTTCTTCTTCCATTCACATTCGCGTCATATATTCTCCTTACACTCCTTTCTTCGTTCATTCGCTCTACATGCCCAAACCATCTCTTGCGCTCACCGATAGTGATTTAAATTGGTTGGAAACAATTTGGAACACCCAACCGCAGTCTCCTCTTTACCCGCAGTAGCCTTACTATACAGTACAGCACTACACAAGCAAGAGTCTACCGTACCCTATCGGCTTACGGAAGGTTTAGTATTCTTTTCGTAACAATTTCATGGGGCCTTTTGATAAATTGACCGGTAAACGAAGCTCAGTCGGAAAAACTTTATTTTCCCTGCGAATGGTAGCTTAATTAATTTGTTTACCAATACAAGAATAAAGCTGGGGCTATTTTGGACGAGGAGAACGTTTCTATTCAAAGTTGTAAAGCTAAGCAGTGGTTTTGCCGTAAAGTTGAGTTTTCTCATTTCTCAATTATAAGAGTAATTGAATGGTATTTGCATCACGCCAGGAACCTACATTTGGTTGGCATTTACAATAAATTGTTTTTAAATTAATCTAACGGATTAGAGACAATGCGTTTAACAATACTACGATTTTGAGCAAATAACTTGTTTAATATTTGAATGTAACTTAATTATCTTCCCGCGAACAAGAAGTTTACAGTTTACGGGTTTAGAACCATACGATGTGACAATTTTGCTAAAATTATCGAAATATCTGTATAAGTATTGTGTGCATAGAATGATAGCCTCCATGGCGCAGTAGTCTACACGTAATATGCTCGTGAGTCGGGAGGTTGTAGGCTCGAATCCCGGGGAGGTCATCGTCTATTTTCTTCTATTATATAAAGTTGAATGTTTCGTGCGGTGCGTGTTTATTTTGTATGCGAACCAAGGTCTGAACCAACCACTGTCTATACGATATTTTGAAAAATCATCCCATTCCCCATTTTCCACCCCATAAAGCAGAATTGTGGTACTTATTGATGAAATTTTGCAGGTTTAACGTTCAAAATAATAGGAAAATTACTGGGTAGGGGTAATACAACCATTCAAAATCCCGGACAACCCCGGGTACTTCAGCTAGTATGTATGTAATAATACATGTTAATAATTAATACAACTACCATAATACGGGCATGTACCTAGTTTGGTAGTTAAAAATAATGTTAACTCTATATCAAAACATATAAATGAATGAATAAAATAGAAAAAAAACTAAATAAATAAAATAAATTAATCGTAATCATGGAAGATAATATTAACAACTCTTGAATTAAACACGAAAAGACACAGAAAAGTAAAAGGTAACGGTAGCAGCTGGGACTCGAACCCAAGACCCCATCCAATGTCTATTCGGTACCTTGCGCTCTAATCCACTGAGCTACGGCTACCCTAATCCGTCCCGTAATCCATATCGGTATCGATATGGAAATCGAAGTATGATACCGATAAGGATGACGGGAAGGACCCTTTTCTTTTCTGTGTCTTTTCTGATTTGTTTTTCATTCTAGAGTTGTTTTTATGTCGTGTACATCTTATACTATGCTTCATACCTTACGGTGTTATTAGAAATAATGTAACATGCTTCTTGTTGCTTCTTCTCTTTCTATATCTTATATTATTTTTTAAACCTTGTGGTGTTATTAGAAATGTTTTATTTGTTTTTCTTTTCTTTTCCATATGTTACATTATGCCTTATGTTCTATTTCCTTTTTTTAATTTATTATTTAGCATCTCTACCAAGTGATAAATAAACCAAAAAACAATGAATCCTGTGAACATTTTTAACTGGATTATTTACCACTTACGCATTTCCCAATGTTAATTTTATAAGTATGATAATGTTAATAATCTGTAAATGTTCCAATGGAAAAATAAATAAATAATTATCTTCATTAATTCAAAATTTATTAGAATGAGGTTTATAAGATTCGATAAGTTTTTACAAAAAAAAAAATCCTATCTTTTTTTAAACTTGTGTTTAAGATGTCTTACAGAACTGAGTATAATAGATAAAGATGTAATCAATGTATTAATTGTTTTTGTGTTTAATTCGTAGAACTCCAATTAATGTTTTTTTTTTTAAATTTAATAATGCTATTATTAAGTTCTGCAAGTATTTTTAGTCTTTTTTTTTATTTTTTATTTATTTTTTATTTTATTTAATTTTTTTTAGTGGTTTCTAAATAATTTTGATATTACAATTTAAGGTATAAATATTAAAAATATATATATATTATAGAATTTTTTCATATTATTATTTATTAATGTGACAGCTGTTTCGGTGTTTAAGGCAGTTCGAAAATGGCCTTAAACGCCGAAACAGCTGTCACAATAATAAAAAAAAAATTAAAATACTTCCAGAACTTAATAGTAATATTATTAAATTTTATTTTCATTCAATCAAAAAAAAAACAAAATGTTATAAATGGCCTGTCTCGCTTGTTCAAAATGTGCCCCAATCAAAACTATTTCCAACATAACAATATTGTACCAACAAAACGAGAGTTTACCTATAGGTGCTCGAACTAGCCCACTGCAGATATTTTTATAAATAAATACTCTAGAAAATAAATTGTAATTCATCAACGTTAAATAATGTTCTTATTTGGAAAAGATAAGTAGATGATATTTTCTGTATTTGCGCGGGAACAGCCAATTACCAAATTTATTCCAAGTATAAATTTATGTCCAAGTATGAAGTGAATACGAATCTCATACAGGCAATCGCGTGTCTGTACGAGGAAAGCGTTGCATGTGTTAGGGTAAACGGTGATTTTAC
Organism: Halesus radiatus; assembly: GCA_022606495.2. Classification (NCBI taxonomy): domain Eukaryota; kingdom Metazoa; phylum Arthropoda; class Insecta; order Trichoptera; family Limnephilidae; genus Halesus; species Halesus radiatus. Next base: position 100,188 of record JAHDVE020009356.1, read on the forward strand.
GGAGTGGTTTGACATCACAAAAGGTGTTAAGCAAGGCTGCGTAATTTCACCGTGGTTATTTAATCTATACATGGATAATTGTATGCAAGAATTGAAAGAGGTGGGCTTGGGCGCGGAAATGAGTAATCTGAAAGTACGTTGCCTGTTGTATGCGGATGATGCGGTGCTGATTGCTAACAGTATGGAAGATTTACAGTCCCTTGTATCTAGGATGAATGAAGTATGCATGAAGAACGAGCTAATGATGAATGAAAGTAAGTCTAAAGTCATGGTGTTTGAAAGAGAGATTGCGAAAACAGTGTGCAATATAGTTATGAATGACGAATACTTGGAGCGGGTCGATGAGTTTGTATATTTGGGAAGTATGTTTACGAGAGATGGAAAGACTGATAGGGATATTGAAAGAAGGGTGAATGCAGGAAACTCCATTAACGGAGGACTGAAGGCGGTTGGCGCAAACAAAAAGTTGTCCAAAGAAGCAAAGCTGGCAGTCCACAATGGAGTGCTGATACCAACCCTGATGTATGGCAGTGAGGCATGGAAATGGCAGAAGAAGGATGAAAGTAAACTGAATGCCGTAGAAATGAGATCTCTGAGACGAATGTGTGGTAAAACCATGTATGATCGTGTGAAAAATGTTGAAATTCGTAAAGAATGCAAGGCTGATGTAAGCGTAATGAGTAAGATTAAGAAAGGGACGCTTAGATGGTTTGGGCATGTGGAGCGAATGAACGAAGAAAGGAGTGTAAGAAGAATGTATGACGCGAATGTGAATGGAAGAAGAAGCCGAGGACGTCCGAGGAAGACATGGCATGATCAAGTGAATCAAATACTTGAGTCGGGCCATGTCAGAAGTCGGAATAATAGAAGAGAATGTATAAGACGATGTATGAATGTGAATGAAGCAAGAAGTGTATGCCAAGATCGAGTTGTTTGGCGGTCCGTCCTCTCTGCCTACCCCTGCGGGGAAACGGCGTGATGGTTAGTTAGTTAGTTAGTTATTCAACTTGTAAAATCATCCCACAAAAGCATCCAATTTACTTTATAGATATATGAAGAAAAAAAAATGTCACCGGAGACCAAAATGACATCTACATTTTTTACTCCAATTAAGTTCCGGAATCGCTGGTAAAAGTCTGTCGGGTACGTGCTGATACATCGAATATATCTCCATATCCAAATTTTCTTCACTTAGTACAAATATTTTACCTGCCACATTACACCCGCGTTGTATATGAATAATAAAGGATAATTCAAACTATGTTTCAATGACTATCTATCATTCTACATATCATACGTAAGATATCTCGAAATATTCATATGTAATTATTACACCATGTGTAACAATAATGTGTCAGAATTTGTCAATCATCTCCTTTTTACCGATCATACTTTTTATAAGGATAGAGGGGTTAAAATTCTTCACAAAAAGGCAAAAAATTAGATAATTTAGAAGCACTGGAAATTAGAAAATCCTAAATAATACTTCTAGTATATTGAATAACCAAGTAAATTTTTCTTATAGAAATTTTTCCAGTAAACCCGCTCCGTGTCACCTCCGTAAATCCCCTAACTACCCCTTCCCCCTTCGTTCGCCTACCACTACAACACCTAAATATTTACGTGGGCCTGTCATTTTCTACAGGTAAATCATTTTAAACGTTTGAATGTATCTACGCACCCCGATAGTGGTTCAAATTGGACCAACTACCTTTGAACATCCGTCAGCAGTCCCCTGATATCCCACAGTAGACCTACAATATAGTACACTACAAGCAATAATCCCTTTAAAATGATTTGCCAGTATCTTATGTTGGTTTCAATATTGTTCTGATGATGGAAGGGTACTTAAATCGGTCCATCAATATATTAAAATAACCACATTATAACCATATTATGAGAAGGTAATTATTCACTTTGACTGTAAGAAATCTCTCATTTTTACATATTTATTTGGTTAAGGGCGAGAGGGATGTAGGAGCGGATTATTTATTATTTCGAAATATTGATAGTATTATTACGCGATACGATAAACATAATGTTTTTAAATAGAAAAATATTTATTAAATATTTTATAAATTTACATAGGCTTAGCATTTATCAAAATATTACTTTTTCTGACCGTCCTATTGTATATTTTACAAAATATTTAAAATATGAATATGATTTTTAAAGTGGAGAAAAATATTTTTAATCCTTTCTCGTTACGTTTTTGTAAATCAACTTAACCGAAGATTTATAATACGCATTAAATTAAAAATAAAAAAACATCAAAGTTACGTAGTCTTTATGAAAAAATTAAACTACACGATGTTTTTTTTTTTTTAATTTATCTCAACGACATGTTAAAGAAAAACCTTCACAGCATTTTTTAAGGATGTTCAACTGTTCGTTCAATCTTCAATTCAATTTCAAATGTTTTTGTAAAACATGCGTAGAATGGTCAGAAATGTGTAATATTTCTGATTTTATTTTGATAATTGGTAAGCCCATGCAAATTTAAAAAAAGGTAATAAATAATTTTCTCTTTAAAAAACACCATGTTTATCGTAATGCACGATAATATTATCATTATTTTAAATTTATAAATAATAACTCTCCAACGTTCCTCTCCCCGTTAAAGTGTAGATATTATCAGTAGGTTTTGTTTCAAACTTGAATTTACTTACAGTTCGTAGGTATGCATTTGCATACACATGTATTTGTTTTCATGTTCTACTGAGGTAGAATGACCTGAATTTTGTTATTTAAAGTAGTTGTCTTTTTTTATGTCGTTAAACATTTTAGGAATTTTATGCTTTCTTGTTCCATTTTCGTATACATTTTGTGATTCATTACTGATATGTGCCACTCTAGGTCTAGTCGGGTAGTTATGGTCCACAGGTTTTTTGTATTCTGTGTTCCAGAATGGGAAAAAACGATACAAAATGTCAACCAAATAATACGTAAAAAAAATAAATAATGGCTAGATTGGTAATCGAACCCGAGATAACTGATCAATGCTATTACCCCCACGGTACGTCAGTCGTCTTTAAAGGTCCTAATACTCCGTGAGGATGAACATTTGATGAGCATTAGAAAACAGTTAAACAACACGTTGGAATTCCTTTAACAGAATGTACCGTCTAAAGAAAAAGGTATAAAAGAAAATCTCACTATGGCAAGAATGTTCTACGAAATGTGGTAAAACAAAAAAGCTTTACAAAATGCCATAACCGTAAAGATTTCACGAGTTCTTAATGAAAAGGCTTAAAAAGTATTAAAAGTAAAACTCTATATTGGAGGCAAGTTTTTGAAGGGAAAATCGGTGAAATTTAATATTGTGCTATCATTTATCGCGTGTCATCGTGGATGTAGGCAAAGTTCTTTGCAAACTTTTACGGTGAAACTGTTAAATAAAGTCCTGCCAATATTTACTTTGTAGGAAAGGGGTAGTAGCCGTAAAAGGCTGTTAAATACATTCACTAGGGAAGCTCGCTGCTAGTTTGAAAGCGATTGGAATTTGAGCTGTTATTTCAGACTTTGGAGAGTTATTATGAGTTTTCAATAATTTAATTGAATCAAAGTTCATAATAATGAGTACCCATTGAATACCGCGATCAGACGTGCGCTATTGCTAAAACCACCCAAATTATTTACAAAAAAGCGGTAGTCCAGATCTTAAAACATTTTTTTAGGAATTGCAAAATACCCCAGCTCGTGAGGTAATCGAAAGTGTGAAGGACAGTTCCCTGTTAATGTTTGAATGTAATGCAAACTAAATTCAAACACCGTACAAAATACCTCTTCAACTGGTGCATTATTATTGAAAACACTGTGTAAGTACCTACTAAAAACCTTAGCGTTTATAATACGACATTTCAGAAGAATTTTTAATTATTCAGATTAGCGAACTTACTCTAAGCTTCCTGAAAGGCAGGCAGAGAGCTTAGAATGTCACAACTCAATGTGTGAAAATTGTACTGACTAGTAAAATGACGATGCAATGGCATTCTAATTTATATATCGCCACCAGTTAAGAGGATCGGCTGTGCAGCCTGTTTCATACAAAACTTAATTTTGGATTTGAGGCCAAAATACTCACATAAACTTAATGATCATTATTTTTTGCTCAAAAAGTATAGTAAATATCAAGTACCGATTAGAAGTAATTTATTTATTTTTGTTTTACATTAAGAAATCTTTATCAATTATTTCGGGGTTAACGGTGATATCTTCTATCTTCTATCTTCTATCTTCTATCTTCTATCTTCTATCTTCTATCTTCTATCTTCTATCTTCTATCTTCTATCTTCTATCTTCTATCTTCTATCTTCTATCTTCTATCTTCTATATTCTATCTTCTATCTTCTATCTTCTATCTTCTATCTTCTATCTTCTATCTTCTATCTTCTATATTCTATCTTCTATCTTCTATCTTCTATATTCTATCTTCAATCTTCTATCTTCTAACTTCTATCTTCTATCTTATTTCTTCTTTCTTCTTTCTTCTATCTTCTATCTTCTATCTTCTATCTTCATCTTCTATCTTCTATCTTCTATCTTTTCTATCTTCTATCTTCTATCTTCTATCTTCTATCTTCTATCTTCTATCTTCTATCTTCTATCTTCTATCTTCTATCTTCTATCTTCTATCTTCTATCTTCTATCTTCTATCTTCTATCTTCTATCTTCTATTTTCTATCTTCTATCTTCTATCTTCTATCTTCTTTTTCTAT